>JAQQSZ010004357.1:0-14178 GCA_028646595.1 Phalanger gymnotis | reverse complement strand
TAAGCACTTTTTACAAATATTATCTCATTTAATCCTCAAAATGATGAGGTGAGGTAGGTGTTGCTATTATCCCCATTTTATAGTGAAGAAACTGAGGCAGGCAGAGATTAAGTGACTCACTCAGAGTCACACAGTTAGTAACTGACAGAGATTGGATTTTAAGTCAGATCTTCCTGACTCCAGACTCAGTGCCCTCTCTGCTGCATCACCTAGATGCTTTAGCTAAACATGCCTGACTAGCCTCTCTTTTTTTTTTTTGAGAGGTTACTAGACAAAGTCTAGAGTAATGCTATAGATGAAGTTTACCCTGATTTTAGAAAAGTATTTAACAGCATTCTTTGTGGTGGCAAAGGGAAATTGCAGAGATGCCCATCAACCGGGAAATGGCTAAACAAGTTGTGGTATGTGATTGTGATAGAATACTACTGTGCTATAAGAAATGATGAGCTCAGTGATCTTAGAAGAAAACATGGAAAGACTTGCAGGAAATAATGAAGAGTAAAATGAGTAGAACCAAGAGAACATCTCATACCGTATCAGCAATATTGTTTTAAGAACAACTTTGGGCAAATAAATTATTTTGTTTATTATAAATACCCAAATTTACTATAGAAGACAGATGAATAAAGATGCTATCTGCATCCAGAGAAAGAACTGATAAACAGAAGTATACAGAGAATAATTATACACATGCATATACTTATTTGTGTCTAATGGTAGCCATCTCTAGGGAGTGGAGGGGGAGGGAAGAAAAAAAGAGGGGAGAAGAAAGGTATGTGACAATTTCGTTGTATATTTGAAAGGAATAGCAAGATGTGCATAATGGATTTGCGGGTTCACGTAGTCATCTTTCTATTGTACTATGTTATGTCAATGCTTGTTTTGTTCCGTAAGTTAAAAATAAAATTAAAAAAGAAAAGCATTTAACAAAAATTCTCGTGCTATTCTTATGGAGAATGTGTAAAAACATGGACAAAATTAGGTCCATGCAGAACTTATTGAATGCCTATAACTAAAATGGTTCACTATTCAATAAAAAGGGGTAAATGAGAAATCCTACAGTAGGCCTCAAACACAAGACTGGGGAAGAATGGCTATACAACCATATGAAGGGAGACTGCAAATTCAATATTAACCAGGACTGTGATATGTCACACATATTACCACCCCCCCCCAAAAGAAGATTATGCAATCTAGCCTTTATTAACAGAGTTATAGTGTCTAGAACTGGGGCATGTAGTACTTGTACAGTACTAGACCCAGTTCTACTTGTATGTCCATCTCTGGGTACCACATTTTGGTAAGACTATAACAGCAGCAAGAGAAGAAAAACAAAGATGGTGACAGACCTTTATTCCACGCCAAATATGGACTGGCTGAAGGAACTGGGCAGACAGTTGGACAAGAAAAATCTTGGGAAACACATGATAGCTGTCTTTAAGTATTTGAAGACATGTCCTATGAAACACCTCGAACTTTCTTTACTTAACTCCAGAAGGAAAAATTGGAAGCAAAGGGAAGGTTTGCAAAGTGGCAAGTGATATGGAGAGGACAGGGAATCTTTCTAACAATAAGAGGTAATGAAAAGAAGAATGTATCGCCTCAGGATATATGGAATTCTCTCAAATATGAAAATACATTTGTATGTGTTGTAGGGGGACATCTTGTTGAGATGTGGGTTGTTTCGGAAGGCTGTTGAGGTCCTTTCCAATTCTGCAATTTCATGATTCTTAAATTAGATTAATATAAAGACCTATGTAGGATGATTTGGAGGGAAAGCATTGGACAAGTGGGTGAGTTTGGGAGTGGTGCAGTAGTTCAGGCATGAGCAAACTAGTTATTTGGCATGTTGACCCATAAAGATGGTTTATTTGGAAATGTGATGAATGTGATATCATAGATAGTACAGTGGTATGCCTTTGCTATGTGCCAGTAAAAAAGAAAACAAAAACAAACAAAAAAACCTCATTAACATCTTGTCTAGCTTGCCACCATTATTGTTACAGTAGCAATTCCTCCTCCTTTAGTATTTACTATTTAACTAAATAGGTCTAGCCTGTCTAGAAATGCTAGGTTTAAACTTAGCAGTTTATAAGTATAGCTGTCACTGACTGCATAGCTATCATTGTACATATGTTTCTCCCAGAGTTTACCACAGCAGCACCACATATGTATAATCACTGATATTATGAATCCTCTCATTGGTGGATACTAGAAACGGTGGACTAAGAATGCAAGATATAAAAAACAAACAGCTGCTGGGTAAACCTAGAACTATCTAAGTAGTGCTCAGCAACGGATAGAGTGCTGGACCTCGAGTTAAGAAGATCTGAGTTCAAATTTAACCTCAGACACTAGCTCTGTGACTCTGAGCAAGTCACTTAAATACTTTCTGCCTCAGTTTCCTCAGCTATAAAATGAGAAAACTAATAGCACTGACTTCTCAAGGTAGTTGTGAGGAGTACAAGAGATAATATTTGTAAAGCCCTTAGCATAGCTCCTGGCACAAAGTAGGCATGTCATAAGTGCTTGTTCCCACTCTTCTAAATAAGACTTGGGATCGGATTGTAGATATAGTTTCATAACTTGCCAGTTCAATTGACCAAAACACAGAATCTTGGACCCCTGTCATGTTATTGTACAGTGATCTCTCATACCCTATATTTTTCTGGGAAAGAGAATGGAAGTCCAGTGCTATGGAGAAACTGATGCTATAATTCTCTCCAAAAGAATTTAAATTCCTTGAGAACAGGGATGATTTCATATTTTGTTTTGTTTAGTGCCTGGCACATTGTAAAACAGTAATAAATGCTTATTTTCTTATTGTAATTTAATAATCTCATCATTTCCTTTCACTTCTATACTTGTAAAAAAAAAGCCATCCTCTATGTTGAGAAAGTAACAAACCATATTGTCTTGCATTTCACCTAACAACATAGCTCTCACGTTATTAAATCATGAAACAAATAGGTGCTAAAACTTCAAGAATGGACGATTATTTGGTGCTTTAATGGAGTTATAGTCTCACTAGTGGGTCTACTTCTTGCAACGTTGCAGATTGTGATCATCTTCATCTTGTCATCCAATTTTGATTTTTGCCTCAGTCTTGCTGTAAGTCTTCCAGGATGAATCCACATGAAGTACGACCTTTCTCTGCTTTTTTTTTTTAAAAACATATTTCAGAGGAATCAGTGAAGCACCTCAAGGATATGTAGGTCAGGGGAAAGGGAGGTAATCCAGGAAGTTAGTAAGAGTGAAGGATAACACATATAGCATCATAGTTCCTTCAACCACCACTTCCAGCTACAATTCGGTTTTCTAATATACTTTCATTATGACAGGGTAGCCATAGAACAGCTGCAGAGAGAATACCTTCTTTAGGAAAAAAAAATATGGTGTCCTTTCCTACAACTCCTCTTCCTGAACTCATACTTTCACTTCTCATCCACTGGTCAAACGCTGTCTTTGGAATCAACATTCAGAGCCCTTCCGTCCCTGCATACACTGAGATGAGTCTCTTCTTACTACCTTAGCAGAATAATTGCCGCAAATACATCTTGAGACACACTCCGAGTGGTTCATTTGCAAGTATAAGTAAGTTGCTCGATGGATTTGGAAGTGCATCTTTTGTGTGGCCAACTGTTCTTTTCTTAAAGTTAGTAAAGTTTCACAACTTTGAGGTTTGTGAAAAGGGAAAACTGTAATTTTAGCAGACAGTGTTGTTCTTAGGCGTGGACAAACTTGGGTCCCTGCCCAGCTTCCCAACTGTAAGACTCAGCGACTGTAATAGCTTGCCAGTGCCTCTGTTTTCTGCTAATAGACCACAAGCTTCCTTGTGAGTTTTCTATTGTGGAGAAGGATAAAAAGGGATTCTTATGGAATTGCTAGTGGAAAACGCAGTCACGGAGTACAGTGCCTGTACCAGAAACACTAAAAGGAATTTTCTTATTTTAGTATTCATGGTATTTCTCAATTTTTTGGCAGGAGACAGGCACAGGCTGGCTCGGCTGGCACCTCAGCTCAGAAAAAATCAAAAAAAGGGGAAAATCGAGGCACAGATGGCACCAAGCACTCTCAAACCCTCCATGATGAAAAGTTTTGAGACAGAATCCTCAGGGATTGGGCAGCCGTCCCTTTGATGAAAGGTTTTTCAAAAGAACCCTTACTCTTCTCTAATGAGATCAGATTGGGCTGGGGGAGGGGAAGAGTTGAGCAAAGAAATGTTGAGGAGTGAATTGTATGCAGTAAATTTACTCTTCAACAGTCAAGTACTTCTCATGAACTCGTGGCAATTTATATGGAATGCTTCCAAATGAGGCCTGCTCTGACACTCTCTGGTCTAGCTCTTATAAAAGGGAAAGGGAAAAGTGGAATCTACAGTAGTCTCATTTCTTCTAGACAATTCATCACACTAAATAAACACAGTAAGGGGCTAACATACAGAACTGATGACTTAGACAATCAACAAGTATTATTATTCTTTTGTGTTTTTTTTGGGGGGGGGCAGGGCAATTGGGGTTAAGTGACTCTCCCAAGATCACATAGCTAGTTCATGTGTCATGTGTCAAGTGTCTGAGGCAGGATTTGAACTCAGGTCCTTCTGACTCCAGAACCAGCACTCTACTCACTGTGCCACCTAGCTGCCCCTGAGAATAATTATTCTTAAGGGCTGGTTGTAGAAGTATGAAGAGTGAAACAATCCCTACTTGCAATGAACTTATAGTCTAATGGAGGAGACAACAAGTAAATATAAAAATACATACAATATAAAGAAAAACCCAGCAGATATAAATAAAGTAATTTAATATGAGGTAGCTTACAAAGGAAGGATCTAGCAGTTTAGGGGGGATCAGGATGTCTTTAGGTAGAAGATAGTGTATAAGGCGTATTTTAAAGGAAGAGAGAGTCTTTATGAGGCAGATGTAAAAGGCAAGTGCATCCAAGCATGGGAATATGACAACTGCAAAATCACAAAAATTGGAGCTAGACTGTGATGTGCCCAATCATTTAAGGCAAGCTATGCAGATGCTTTCTCTCCCTGAAATCCAATTGCAAGAATGAAGAAGTAAGACCCCAGAAGGCAAGAACAGAACATCTTGCTTTTTTGTTAATGTGAAATCTTTGCAAAGAAATTTATGATCTTTGATGGCGCATAGATCATTATATGAATAGGTCCTTTGTTCTATTTTGTTTATAGTAGGTAAATATTAAAGTATTTTGTAGTGGAGTCAGATGTAGTAGTATTCGAATCCCAGTCTCTAACTTATATGATGTTAGGCAAGTCACTTAATTTCTCAGGGCCTCAGTTCATTCATCTGCAAAATAAATTCAAAACAAGTGACCTCTAAGATCTGATATTACATAGAAAGGAAATGTGGAGTAGTGAGTAAGGCATTGGTCTTGGAATCAGGAAGAACCAAGTTTAGATCTTGTAGCAGACTCTTATTTGTCTTATGACTCAGGGTGAATTACTTCTTTTTAGCTCAGTTTCCTCATCTGCAAAATAAGGGTACTGGACTTAATGGCCTCTTGGGTCCCTTCCAGTTCTAAATCAACGATCATTTGATCTCTCTGATTTTGGGATATTCTCAAGAAAGGACAGGTTTAATCATGACTCAGAAAAGATAACAACTGCTGCCAGGCTTCCACTAACAGCAAGTACCTGAGGAAATAAGTAAATTTTCAGCTGTGTCATTTCTAATTTGTTATGCAACAAAGGAATGAGGATTTAGCAACTGTGCCACCTATAAAAAGGTAATAAATAATAACAAGAAATATTTAATTGAGGAAAAGTAAGCATGTATTTCCTAGTTTAATATCCCCTTGAAATTCATGAATTCAGAGAATCAAAATGAATTTGTGTTTTTTTCACAAGTAAGTACTCCAAAGAGATAACTTCCTGTTTTAAAGGAAGCAGTTAAAAAAGGCTGCTAAGAAAACATCAAAGACTATTGGGACAATAGCTGTTGAGTATACATGAGTCAGAAACTCAGAGAAAACATTAGATTTTTCAAATATAGCTCACCTTCCGTTTATGGCCTTTCTCTTCTCCAGTAGGCAAATAGTGCCTTCATCTTGAACCTGGCACAGGACCCCTCTTTCATTGTCCCAATTCCCACCTGTGTCCGCCTTTAGTGCCTCCTGTTCTCCCCACCATCCAGATTTTGTATCACCTTTTCCTACTCAATTTTAATAATAATAGCTAGCATTTATATAGTGCTTTAAGATTTGCAAAGAACTTTACAAATATTATCTTCACAATAATCCTGGGAGGTAGGTGCTTTTAGTCCCATTTTATAGATGAGGAAATTGAGGTTAAATAACTTGCCCGGACAACTAGTAAGTGTCTGAGGTCACATTTGAACTCATTTCTTCCTGAATCCTAATTCAGTGCTCTATCCACTTCATGACCTAGCTGCCATTTCCCGGCTTTTTCCATTTTTACCTTTTACCATTCACTATTGCTCTCAGTGATCTGCTGTGGACATTATGCCGCTAAGAACAGTAACAGGCATTTATAATGCTTCAAAGTTTACACATTGCTTCATATCCATCACATCATTTTGTCATAAAAATTCCTATGAGGTAAGTATTTTTATCTCTATCACACAAGTGAGGAAACTGAGATTCAGAGTAGTGACTCACCCAGTAAGTGTGTAAAGAGACAGAAGTCATGAAAAGAGGACTGGCTTTAGAGTCCAAAGACCTGAATTTGAGTCCTGGCCCTTCTCTTTTCCTATTGGTATAAGTATGGGTAAGCCCCTTTACACAATTTCTTTTTCTGTGACATGGCTATAATGCTATCCAGAAAATTTTATGTGACTTCCCCCATCCCATTTTAATAACAGCCAATATTTATACAGTGCTTTCAAGTGTGCAAAGTGCTTTACAGATTGTCTCAACTTGATCTTCAAAATAATCCAGGAAGGTAGGTGCTATGATTAGTCCCATTTTACAGATGGGGAAACTGAGACGGAAAGAGGTTAAATTGACTTTACTCCAGAACCATAACTAGCATGGAACAAGCTGGGGGTTTGTTTCAGAGCAACAATACCCTACTGGATATAATTTACCAGATAGGCATCTTTCACACAAAGACACTCTTCTCGTATCATAGTTTTTACTGCCTTCAGATAGTAAAGTTCAATATAGTATACTCTGGGATATTCCCCTGTGACCCACTGACAGGATGTATTTCTTCAAGCAGTCCCCATGCCCCTTTCCTCCTCTAAGGAGATGATCAGAAATACGTGATCCTCTTTTTTGTTGGTACAATACATATGAGTAGCACTATTCTCATTCCCCTGACTGAATTTGCCCTAAATGCAATGACTCCTGATTAGAGAGCCATCTAAGTCACGTAGTTGTTCTTAGGATTAAATTAGATAATGTGTACGAAAGCAGTATGTAACTATAATGCCTGTGTATGAAAGCAGTATGTAACTATAATGTCTACATATCAGAGAACTGATTACTTCATGCATTACTATTATTATTATTACAACCAATGCTGCTTTAAGCAATCAATAGGTATTATTGGATTTTATCAGGAGCCTAATGGAGACAGTGTTTAAAATGAAAGAGTGACTATAATCAATCAGTTATGTGACTATTATGGGCCAGGCACTGTACTAAGTGCTAGAGATATTAAAAAAAAGCAAAATACAGTTCTTAATCTCAATGACTTCATAGTTCAATGGCAGAGATAATTTATAAGGTATTTACAAACAAGTTTTATATACATATATATTATATATGATAAATTATAAATAATCAACAGAAGAAAGGCACTAAAATCAGGGGAGATGAAGAAAGGTTCCCTGTAAAAGGTCAAATTTAGAGAAATCCAAATTAAAACAACTGTGAGGTATCACCTCACACTTCTCAGAATGAGTAATATAAAAGAAAAGGAAAATGACAAAATTTTGGAAGGCATATGGTAAAATAGGGACGTGGATGCACTATTGGTGGAGTTGTGAGCTGATCCAACCCTCCTGGAGAGTAATTTGAAACTATGCCTCAAAAGTTTTAAAATTGTGCATATCTTTTAACCCAGCAATATCACTACTAGCTCTGAAGTCCCAGGAGATCAAAGGAAAAGGAAAAGGATCTATATGTACAAAAATATCTATAGTAGCTCTTTTTGCTCTGGCAAAGAATTGGAAATTGAGGAAATGCCCATCAACTGGGGAATGGCTAAACAAGTACTGTTACATAATTTTGATAGGATACTATCGTGCTATAATAAATGATGAGCAAGGCGCTTTAAAAAAACTGGGAAGATATAAAAACTGATGCAAATTGAAATGAACAGAACTAGGAAAACATTGTATACAGTAAACACAATATTATATGACAATCAACTGTAAATAACTTAGCTATTCTCAGCAATACAATGATCTAAGACAGTTCCAAAGGAATTATGATGAAAAATGCTAACTACCTACAGAGAAAGAACTAATGGAGTTTGAATGCAGATTGAAGGATAGTTTTTTTTTTACTTGCTTTCTTTTTGGTCTGCATTTTCTTTGTCAACATGGCTAATATGGAAATATTTTTGCATGACTGCACATGTATAATCTAGATCAAATTGCTTGCCTTCAAAGATGGGGAAAGAGTGAGAGAGGGAGAGAGAGAATTTGTAACTCGAAATTTTTAAAAATTAAAGTTAAATTTTTTTCATTAATGTCTACTTTAGAAAAAATTTTTTAAAAGATAAAGAAATTGAGAAAATAAACACAGGCAAAAAAGAAGACAAAAGTTAGGTTTATTTGGAAATTGAAGGAAGCCAAAGAAATGAGTAGACAGAGATGATGAGGAAGAGCATTCAAAGAATTGGGTCAGCCAGTGAAAATGTCCTTTATCAAGAGAAAAGAATAAATATTTCTTAAGCACCTACTCTATGCCAGACATGTGCTAAGTAATTTACAAATATTATCTCATTTGATTCGCACAACAATCTTCAAAATGGGTACTATAATTTATTCCTATTTTACAGATGAGAAAACTGAAGAAGGAAAAGGTTAATGACACCTAGTAAACTTGGGCTTGGAGATCTGTTACTTATTCCTTGTATAACTATGGATAAGTAAGATATTTAGCTATCTGTAAAATGAGGGTTTTTGCCTGGATGATATGATTATAGATAGATATAGAGATGGAAGGGTCTTCAAATGGAACCAGATCTAATCCTCACATTATACAGAGAAAGAAACCGAAGCCCAGGGAAGTGTAGTGACTTCCCCAAAGTCACACAGGAAGTGAATGTGGGAGAAAAACTTTGAACGCAGACCCTCTGATTCAAATCAGTGTTCTTGGAAGGATCTTTACAGGTTGAAATCTATGTATCTACATAACCTATGTGTCCTTGGGCAAGTCAGTTAATATTTATTAAATGAAAACTATTTGCCGGGTGCCGGGAAATATACGCTCAACATTGGGCCTAAATCTAAAAATTTAAGCTTAAGGAACAACTGTACCAACTCAGCTATGCAGACAAGGCAGTTTGGAGGCCCACAGTTTTGTCCCCTATAAAATGAAGATATTGGCCTCGATCATGTCTAAGATCACTTTCCTTTCTAATATCACATGTTCCTACTAGCTCAGGTATTTTGTATGTTATAGACACAGCCTAATGTACATTGGGTACAGGATGCCCTAAATGGAACATGCTTGTATATTTGACAAAATTGTCATACCACTCTTAGGTTAGCATTCGCTTTTCAATTTCTGTATAGTAATCTAAAATAAGGCACCAATCAATGGGCCAGTTGAGGTGAAGCTGGAAGTGGTAAATATGCGGCAGCCATCAGTGAGCATGTTACCCAGTATTAGATGGGGAAATGAATTACTTACTGTCATTCTCTATTAACCTAACAGTTAAAATTGGACCCAAATATACATAAAAATGAAATAAAACAATTAGGTAACACTTTAAGTGGTTCATTATTATTAATTCATTTAGTATTCATTGTAACTGTGCTGGTCATAATGAATTCATTTGATATTAATGTGGATGTTCAGCAGCAATTTCTTTGCAATGCAGTTTTAATTCATGTGCCATTAAAATAAAACAGTGCCCAAATTTATATTTATTTTCCTGAACGCTGTACATGGTTGATAATTTTTAGGAACATCTTCACACTGATCATTATTTCCTTTAAGTTTAGGCAAATATCTTAGCCAATGAACACCTCGGCCTTGAGCTGTATCCTAACTCTTAGAACTGGTAGAAAGTTTAGGATTAAAATGGCCTCTGTCATAGGGGAAGTGCAGTGACTCACAGCTAATGCAGTTTGACATATTCGCAAATGCTTTGATGTTTAGTCATTTTGATATCTATAAAGCTCTTTTTATTGCTTAATATTAACACAATAGCAACAATGACTCTTTTGACCGCCAACAAAATAGTGTTCTGCTTTGAGGAAATTTAAAGTTAAAGTATGTATTTTAATTGTTTCATTGAGATGATAATTTAATCTTGGTAGCCAGTTTCTTTAAAAAAACCATTAAATAACATGCTTTTTGGTATGCAAAAGACCACCTGCGTACAGTGATGACTCTTTGGATTATATATACTCAAGTAAAGGATAAGTAATATATGCTTAGCAAAGGACTATAGGGCTGAAACCAAGATTATCAAATATTCATGCATTCATTCATTCAAGTATGCATACTTTTTGGTTACTCCAGGATAACCTTCAGATATTACCTACAGGGGAATGTCTAGATATCACCCACTAAAAGTATATTTAGTCATTAAAGTCATTTCCTATTCAAATAGTAGTAGTAGTAGTAGTACTAGTAATAGTAGTAGTAGGACTACTACTACTACTACTGCTAGTAGTAGTAGTAGTAGTAGTAGTAGTAGCAATAGTAGTTGGAGAACAAGAACAAAAAAATAATGATAGCTAGCATTTATGTAGAAAATTACATTTTGCAAAGTGTTTGATGAATATTTTTTCCTCAAAACAACCTTGTAAAGTAGATCTTAGGATCATTCCCATTGAACACATAAGTAAAGTGAGGCGACATAGAGGTTAAATTTCTTACATAGCTAGAGAGTGTTACAGGTTGGGGAGTTTGAGCTTTGTCAGATTCTTCCAAGGTATAAAGGGTTTACATTTGTTCATGGTAACAAGACTGTGTCTGCTACAGCAACCAACCTTTGTAAACCTAGAAAGGTTCATTATCAGTTGATTGACGATAAGGTGACAAACTCTTTGGTCATGGTAACTTACTAAGATGATCCATAAGCTACACTACTGAAGGAAGTATTCACTTCATTGAGATGCTGGGTCAGTTGAAGTACTTAAGGATGAATGGTGTTAAAGATTGAAACAAAAATTGAATCCAAATTTCCTAAGTCTACATCCAGTGAAGCACTACCTACACTTTGCTGTTGAAAGGTATTATTTTCCCTTTTTCATTAAAACAAAAATTAACTTGCTGGAAAGAAAAATGAAAAAAAAAAAAGAAAAAATAGTAGCAGTTTTTTCAGGCTTTACCTTCTTTTGTATGCTCTTTCTCTGACTAAGCAAAGGTCATTTGGACATTACCTTTAGAAACTCAACTCATATTTCTGGGTTATATTTTTTCCTAATTCAATCAAAGAAATTCTAGGGAAAGAAAAGAAACATTCAGACTCCAAAATTATTTTAAATTAGATCTTCTGGCCACTTAACTAATTTGCCTTGCATTCTACCTTGTAGGGTGGTTGTAATGACAAAATAAGATGATTAATTTTAAAGTAATCTAAAATAGTTTAAAGTCCCATAATTGTATAGCTATTAATATTTTTATCTCCTACCTTCATTAAATGGAATGGAGAATTTAATTATTATTCAGTTTGATTGTGAATGAAGTACGTGTTAGCTCAAAACAAAGTTAAAGTTAGTTATATATGTGGGGTGATACAAACACACAGTACTCTGACATTTTAAAAAATCATTGTTCATCTCAAAGTATAAGCAAATGGTAGGGTTTTTATCCATTCTTTTTCTTCTCTTGCTCCTCCAAAGCACATTAGATTGTTCTCTTCCTTGCCCCCAAACTGAAGAAGCAAATCAGAAACAGAGCAAACAATTAATTTTCTTTCTAGACTTCTGCAATTTGTTTTCCTTCTCCATTATTCTTTGGAAATTGTACTTTTTAAAACCACTGATGACTTTCCAATTGTGTATTTGTCCTTCTTGAGCTCTTTATAACTTGCAATACTGCTGACTATATCCTTCCCTAAACATCCTCCATTGTTATATTCCATGACTCTCCTAGTTCTCCTGCTTTTCTGATGGTTCCTTCTGTTTCTTTCTATAGATACTTTATACCTTTTGCCCCATTTGAAAGTTTTGTGTTTTGCCCTCTGATCCTCTCTATATACAGTCTGTGCTGGAACACATACTGAGAAAACTCCTATCACAATCACCAGAACCAAAACTATCTCCCTTGTCACTGGGATGTCCTCAGAGAACAATGCATTTGGCCTAGGCCGCTGAACCCAAAAACACTAGTAATAGCATTGCGCTCCAAGGCATGTATCTTGCTCTCAGCCTGGTGAGATTCACTCCAATTTATCCTCTATAAATGTTGCTTGTGTATCGTAGTTTGCATGTTTTCTTTCCCTATTAGACTGTGATCTCCTTTAGGCCAGGGATTCATCTTGTTTCTTTGTATCCCCAACACTTAGCCCAATATCTGGCATAAATGCCTACTGACTGACTGAAGATGGGACCTACCTTCCTAAAAAATACCATCCTGCTGGCTAATCAATGTCCAAAAATAAGCAGGTAAGCCTTAAGGCTCTGAAAATAGCACCCCCCAGACCACCGATCCTGTTATCAGCCCACCTCTCATACTCACAACCTGGGAATTACCCCCTGTGGCAATTCAGCCTGGAAACTGTTCCCGTGGGTGCTACTGTAACATTTGCTTCAGACCCAGAAAAGAAAATGCTTGCCAACAAAGTAACTGGCAATGTCAAATGGTTAGGATTTTATTAATGGAAATGACATTAAGGATGTCATATCGCCATCTGTTTTATTACTGCACCTTAAGGGTCATAGAAACTTGGTATTTGACTTAAAGCGGAGGGTATACATATATGTATACACAGATATACACATATGTGTGTGCATATATGTGTGTGTGTATATATGTATGTGTGTATATGTGTGTCTGTGTCTGTGGGTCTGTGTGTTCTCCTTCATTAGAGCTTGAGCTATTTGAGAGAAGGAACTGTATTATTATTCCATTTGTAGACGAGGTCCTTGGTATAGTACTCTTCATATAGTAAGCATTTGATAATTTTTTTTCATTCATTCATTCACTTATTCATTCATTCATTCTCTTATATATCTCTTACACAAGTTGCCTTTTGAACTAGATTGAATACTCCAAACCCTACAGTGTCTTAGTCATGCATGGTAGGTTATCAATAAATATATCATTATGTTAATGCTATAAATTATTTTCATTATTCAATTATATGCATGTATATACAAATAATATAAATAATAATAATAACCATTTACATGATGCTTTAAATTCTGCATACATTTTAATCTTATTTGAGCCTCAAAACAGCCATTGAAGGCAGGCACTATTGCTATCTCTACCTTACAAAAAAAAGGAAGTTGAGACAAAGAGAAGTTAAAAGATTTCTCTAGGGTCAAACAGCTGGTAATTATTTGAAACGTGATTTGAACCAGTTATTCCTACTTTCCATTCTGGCACTCTAGGCACTGTGCCACCTACCTACATCAGTTTTTTTTCCAGAGGCTCAATTTCCTCTTTGGTCAAGCGTAGGGGTTAGACTTAATGACCTCTGAGTTCCCTTTCCATCCTAAAACAATAATCAAATTGTTAATTTACAAGCATAGAGACAATTTCTGAACACTCTCCCACAAAGTTAGAGAGTTCATCAACACTGAATCTTCTTTTTTGTTCTTTATGAACTGCTGTAACCAGCTCCATTTGTAGTAATAAGATGCTGAGCTTCACTAGAGTGATCCCCAGATGTAGTCTCCTTCCAAATCAGTTCCTTGAAACCATTTCTACCTGATAGGTGCAGCTAGGGCTTTTAATCACTGTTATAGGCTTTGAGATACTAAAGCCATCTCTTTGTCATAGAGTAGGAGGTAGTAAAGTATGGCCTTAATGGAGCCTTTCCAATTTTTCATG
>JAQQSZ010004356.1:0-14179 GCA_028646595.1 Phalanger gymnotis | reverse complement strand
TGATGTTTAAGAAAGAAATCTAGCTAGAAAACCCCAAGATATCTAGGTAGGTTTCAGCCTTCATAATTGGTGAGGAAAGGCCCAAGGTTAATGCTACTACAAGAACAATAGATGTTGTAAAGTGAGTCAGTTGTAATCTGGAAATGACAGCCCCTGAAGAAACCACAGTCAGAGGGGAGTGAGGGAGGAAGTGAGTGATAAGGAAAAGAAATAAGGAAAAGACTGAAAATACCAAAGATTTCAAGAAGAAGAAAACTCGAAAGACCTTGAACATAAACAAACCAACAGGAAAAACAGTAACAACAGAAGGAAAAATGGACTCTGTATCTATTAAATGATTTTAAGTATCTATGAGTAAATACTGCCAAATAAAGGAAAATGATCCCTTGATAACTGATACTTGATAAAAACAGAGGACCCTGTGGAATATGAGGAGAATGTGGAATCACAACACTATTCTAGTGGTTTAAATGAAAAATGAGAATTATAAGAGCAGAATTTACGTCCTGAACAGCAAAAATAATGAGCAGAATAGAAAAACTTGAATCCCCAATAACAAGCTTCTCCAAAGGAAAAACAGAGAACAATATATTGGGAATGTAAATGTACAGAAGTGAAAAACAATCAGAAAAAAAAGAAAAAACAACGCTAAAGGAATATGTTCATTATGCAAGGAGACTTGAAGACAGGATGCCTGGAGACAACCTAAGGATCACAAGTCTCCCAGAATAAGATAGGACAAAAACAAACAAACAAACAAACAAAACAAAACACCATAATGAAGAAATAATAGAAGAGAACTATCCAGAACTTATGAATACAAATAATGAAATACCACTTGAAAGAATTTAGATGGTCTAAAAAAAACAAACCATCCAGAAAACCCCAAACTGCAAACTCCAAGATACACAGCGCTTAAATTTAATCATTCAATTCAGAAACAAGTGTAGCAAGTTATCAGGACAAAGACCTTCAAATACAAAGGAAAGAACATTTGAATAACTCAACACTATTCTATACCCACCAGAAAAAGGAGGAAGAAATCTAACGTAGAGCAATGGAACCCAAGATGCAGCCCAAGGTGACCTATCCTGAAAATCTGAGCTTAACCATACAAGACAAAAGATGGATGTTCAATAGTAAAAAAGAGATTGAAATTTTTTAGAAATAAAACCATAGCCAAAGAAATTATTTCCATTTCAAGCACCCCAAACAAAAGAAAAACAAAAGTGAATAAATGCAGCAGACAGGGATAGCAACAGAGTGAGGATAGATAGATCCATAAGTGACTTTTTTCTAAATGTACACAACGAGAGAGGGGTGAAGGCAGAAATCTGGTGAAGGTTACAGCGATGAGGCAGGCAGGGATATTACGGACAGAACCTGGAGATACCTGCCTATAGGGGAATCAGTGTTTTTGTTTCTGTTGTGCTTGGGGGAGAGGGGAGGTGGAGAGGATGACATTAAAACATGAGAGGGTGCATAACAGGAGGAGGAGAGCTATGAGATTGATGGAAGTGAGTGATGAATGACAACCTGGTGTCAAAGCAGTGAAGGGAAGGTGCAAGAGAATGGCCTACGAAAGGATGGGAGAAGGAAGGGGAGGGAAAGATTGAAAAAGGGAAAGGAAGGAGGCCTTACTTTGGAGGTGGGAGGGGGTTCCATTGATAAATGTCTTATGGGTGAAGAGAAATGATCAGTGAAACAAGATGAGGATCTTACACTAGATGAGGCCTAGAGGATTTGGTGCTTGAAGAGTCTTCTTATTTTGAGAAGTTTGAACCCATCAGAGTAACTAGCAGCATCTGGAGGAGTGGGAAAGCATAGGGGAAAGAATGTCAAGGCAAATGAAGACGAAAGAGTCTACAAAGGAGGTGGGTTGCATAATCAGGAATGTAATGAAGAAGGAGCCTTACCATGGGCAGTAACCTCTCTGACACCTGCAATAATTGGCTTTATTCTTGGAGTAAGGCACAATAGAAAAGGCCGTATCTAGGGTAAGCCCTACAAAGCAGTGACAGAAAGTTCCCAGAGGGGAAAACATAGAATGGGTACCTCAGAAGCTTTGATTATATAGAGAATGGAGAGAAGAGAGAGACTAGATAATTATGGGGGTCATGAATCACAATGTGGGTCTAGAGTAAATAGAAAGAGAAAATGGATAATGTAGACACTGAGAGAAATCTTTTGTGGAAAGGGGTTTAAAAGTGAAATTTAAAAACTAATGAATAAGACTAGCTACAGGGGAATAGCTCAAGGGGAATCTACTAAGAAGAAAATAAGAGGGGAATAAATATATAACCAAGTAAAAGGGGGAGAGAGGGAACTAATAAACTAAACCCTAAAAGGACAGAGGTATCAAATGAGAAGAGGAGTTCAAGGGTGAGGGGAAGAGAGCTAGTGAGAAAGTAACCAAAGAAACATAATACTGTATTTAAACCAGAAGAGGGAACTTGAAACTGAAAAGCTTATGCGCAAGCAATATTAATACATCTAGGTTAAAAAGGGAAATGGTCAAAAGGGAAAAAATCTTTGTATCAAGTTTCTTTGATGGGGTTTTGAATCCAAGACATGTAAACACTTATGTATGTATATGTACGTATCACATATTTCTATATACATGTCATATATTTTATGTACATTTTGTTGTTGTTGTTAAGTCATTTTTCAGTCACGTCTTACTCTTTGGAATCCCATTTGGGGTTTGCTTGGCAAGGATACTGGAGTGATTTGCCACTTTCTTCTCCAGCTAATTTTACAGACAAGGAACTGAGACAAACAGGGTTAAGCGACTTGTCCAGGGTCATACAGCTGGTAAGTATCTGAAGCTGGATTTGAACTCACAAAGAAGAGTCTGTCTGACTCCAGGCCCAGTACTCTATCCTACCTAGCTGCCTTTACATATATATATGACTAATAACTGTTTCTCAATAGATAAATGGACAAAGAATATGAGCAAACAGTTCTCAAAAGAAGAACTGCATAGTCACATGAAAAAATGCTCTAACTTACTAATAACGAGAAAAATGCAAATCAGAACGACCCTGAGGTTTCGCTTCATACCCTACAAATTGGCAAATTTGATCAAAAATGTCAATGATCAATATTAAAGTGGTTGTAGAAGTATAGGCACACTAATACATTGTTGGTGGAGCTGTAAAATGATACAATCATTTTGGAAAGCTATTTGGAATTATATAAATAAAGTGAATATGATTTCTATACCCTCCGATAGAGAGACTCCATTATTGGGCTTATACTTGACTAATAAGAAAAAAAAGTCCCCAGGTATTCCAAAATATTTATAGTATCATTTTTTGTGATAGCTAAAAATGGGAAACAAAGTAGGTGCCCTTCAACTGGGGAACGGCAAAACAAATTGTGACACAAGAATGTAATTAAATGTTACTGTGTTGTTTGAAACAATGTATGTGATGAATATATGGGAGAATGGAAATATCTCTAGGAACTGATGCAGAGTGAAGTAAACAGAGCCATGAAAATAATATACACAGTAAATACAACAATGTAAATAGAAAGAACAATGTAAAGAAAATCAAACATAAATGTAACAAAATTATGAAGATCAAGAAAGATCCAAATGAGAAAACACCCTTAACCCATCCCTTCTTGGAGATGGGACATCCACAACTGTTACACATTGCCAATATTTTCAGACTTTCAAAAATATATCCATCAGTGGTGCTGTCTTTTTTTTCCTCTTTAAAAAAAATACTACTTGTCGTATGAAATAGCTCTCTTGTAGCGAAGTGGTAGGGATCCATGGGATATTATGGTGATGTTAGAAACAGAAAATATCAATAAAAACTTATCTAAACAAGAAAAGATATAGAGATAAAGAAACCATGATCAGATTATTTGAAATAGGCAATTTTCAAAAGCAGAAATGTAAGCTACTAACAATCACATAAAAATGCTTTAAAATACTAATAATAAGTGAAATGCAAATTAAACCAACTCTGGGTTTCAACTTTATACTCATTAGATTGGTAGAGAGGACAAAAACAGAAAATGACAATTGTTAGGACTGGGAAAGGATACTGATACACTATTGGAACTGTGAAGAGATCCAACCGTTCTGGAAAACAATTTGAAATTCTACCCCAAATTTTCTAAACTATATGTATCTTTTGATCTATCAATACCACAGGTAGGCTCATAACACAGAGAGAATACAGCACCCATATGCACAAAACTATTCACTTCAATGCTTTTTTTTTTTTAAATAGAAGTAGGGACATATTGGATGCCCAGAAACTGACAAATAGCTAAGAAAAATTATGCTTTTTGAATGCAAGGAAATATGATTGAACCATAAGGAATGACAAAAAGGATGGATTCAGAGAAATGTGGAAATATTTGTATGATGCTGAGTAAAGCCAGCAGTCAAGAGAAAATTTATACATTGAATATGACATTGTAAAAGATAACAACTGTGAAAGACTTACAAATTCTGATCAATTCAATGCCAATTATGACTACAGAAATCTGCTGATGAAACATGCTTCCTACTTTTCAGTAGATTAATGAAGGATTATAGGTGTATTAATTTTCAGACATGACCAATACAACTTAAATTTGTTCTTTTTTACTATGCTAATCATTTGTTACAATGGAGAGACTTTATTTGAAGGGAAGGAGTATTGTAAGGGGAGTGTGAATAGTTATAATGATTAAAAAAGAAGGAGAAGAATGAAAAGACCACCAATTAAGCATTTTAAAAATACACAGAAAGAAACAGAAGGAAATTCAGAATGGGACACAAATGAGGAGGGAAGTGTTGATATTTCCATTTTATGTGTGATACTTAAAAAAGACAAGTTATACATAGTGGATTCATGGTTTCATTTGCAGTCCTCTTTTTCTGTCTTTTGTATATGGAAATGTTCACATTAGTTGATGACTGTTAAATTTATTTTTAAAATTACTTTCAAATGAAGGGCTCGAAGAATAAAATGTAAAGATGATAAAAGTACATGAAAAATAAGGAGAAGACCATAACAATAGAACCTGTACTGGGCCCAGCAGAGCTGTACACTTGCCTTTTCCAGTAAGGGTCCGCTGCTCTGAGATCGTGCACATGGCTTCATGTTCAGTCATGGGGGAACCTAAACTCTAAAGGGAAGGGTCAATTTCTCTCTTCTTATTTTCTAGGGCTCTTTTCTCCCTTACCCTAGAGGCTAAGAAAAATCATTTAAAGCTCAGATTTGGCTAATTTCTAGGATCTCCCACTCTATCCCCACCACCCTACTATCCCTCAAAAAAAAAAATTAGAAAGGTACTACAAATATATGTAATTTACATTAGCTATAGGATAAATATTTATTTCCTACACAGAAAAAACAGCTAAAACACAAAATATTCATATACTCATATTGACAAAGACATAGAACATCTGTACCACTACAGTTTCATATTCCTCATCACCACCAGAAATACCTGATGACCAATTATCACCAACAAGGAGATAGGTACAGGAGCCATGGAAGTTTGCCCTAACCACAACAATATGCCTAGAGGTTGCTGGAATGTACACAAATATGAAGCCCATAGAACTCCTTCCCTCCAGAGACTGCCCTCTATAACCTTTCCTGAGTGATCCCAATGGAGCAGAGGATTTGGAGGATACTTCAGAGTTGGGTGATATTAAAAAGTCCCTAGTTCCCAGCTGCTTAATCTCCAAGTAAAGTTTTACAAGCACTCCTGTGGGCTAGCCATCAATTACTTTCTTATCAACCCCATGTTTCAGGAGCCACACCCAGAGCTTCCCTTTATAGATAGTGTCACCTCCCTCTGCCCAGGAATGCTTGCCTTGGGATCTTCCTTACCATCACTGACAGACTTCTCCAGCACCCACTGTAATAGAAACTTAGATCTGGAGATCTTTCCCACCCATTCATAGGCCATGTGCCCTGCTTACATCACAGGAAGCCTAAGTCACATGTGGTAGGAGGAGCTTGCTGAGAGGAAAAGGAAGTCGTGTCACAAGAAATGCTGAGAGAGCAGTCACAACAGTTAGAGCTGAGGGAAAGAGCAGACGTGTGGTGGCTGTGAGTGTATTTTTGGAAAGGCCCCAGTAGGGAGGCAGGAAGGTTGTGAGATGGAGTGGTTCTCTCCTGTGATGTTGTGGACTTATTGGTTACAGGATCTGGTTATTTGATGTCTGAATAAATGCTTTACTTCTTCTACCTTCCATATGGAGAGTCTCATATGTTTTGCAATACAGAACCACATAGGCATTGTGACAATTATCATCTATATTGTGATTATTGCCTTGACGATACACCCACCTAGCTCATCAATCTGTATGATTAAGAATCTGGTGCTACTCCTACCAAGAGGACTTGCTATGTACGATTAGGAGTGTTCTGTTGACAGGAAGTCGGGCAAGTATCCCACTGTCTGATCACACCACTCCTCTTCTGTAGACGTGGGGCTCTACCACCAACTCAACCATGATGTGAGCCATGAGATCATTTTATTCCAACCTATCTCAATCTATGCCAAGCAGCTCTAAACCCACTGCCCTCTTAGTATTAATGTCAGCTTTTATTATTATTATTATTATTATTATTATTATTATTATTATTATTTTATGATCATCACCATTATTAAGGCTCAGTTTTGGGGACAAAACAAAGCACTTAAGAATCACTGAACATTTACAAAAAAATGTTTACTTTCCCCTCACATAGCAAGCATACAGTTCTCAACTGGATATTAGCATTTCAGGGATGCAAACTCTACATTAGACACTGTCTATAAGAATTCAGTAATACATTCAACATAAGGATTCAAACATTCAGTGAATGAACAAATGCAAAAGTTTATAAAATCACCTCAATGAAATATTTTAGTGAGGAAATCCAAAAAGAAAAACTGACTGTATAATTGCCACTTAAGATTTCATTGTCAATTTCTTTAATATTCCAAAAGATAGGGCATACAAAATTTAAAGTCTTGAATGGAGAATCTCTCCTGTGGTCCCCCAAAATTCAAAGGACCCAATTCTATAACAGACAAGGCCCAACGTGCAATGAGTACATATTCAGCTCTAGTTTCCAGTTTGATTAAGGAATTAGTGTAAAAAAGGCTAAAGTTCACAATGAGTTGAGAAAGGTGAGAGAAGCTAATGACAAAAAAAAAAAAAGAAAAAAGACATTTTGGGTTTTTTTTGTTTTTACTTATATTGAAAGAAAAAGAGAGATCAAAAGAACAATAGGATACATAGAACAATTATAACAACGGAGAGAAGGCAAGGCTATTCAATTCTTACTTTTCATCTGTTTTTTCTGCAAATAGCCTTTAAACTAGAAATGACAGATGAGTAGAACATTGATACCCAAAATAAGTAAGAAACTAGAGAGTACCTAGCTCCCCTTGATGTATTCAGGCCATGTGGACCAGATGAGCTAGATCTTTGGGTCATGAAAGGACTAGCAGATGTGATTTGCTGAGGTACTGTCAACTATTTGAAAAATAATGGAAAATAGGAGGGGTAATACAAAATTAGAGAAAGGTAAATGTCTGGACTTTCAAAAAATGAAACAGGATAGAGAACGCAAATTATAGGCCAATGATTTTTTGTCAGTTCCTAGGAATATTGTAGAAAAGATCATTAAAGAGATTTTCAAATTTTCAAAAAATGGAAGAAGACAGAAACTACAAACTATAGGCCAGTGAACTTGACTTCACTTCCTAGGAATATTCTAGAAAGGATCATTAAAAAAGCTGTTTGGCAAACTGGTCTGTTTCTAACCCTGCCCACATAGTCATTATACACAGTCCTTACTTCAGAGAAGAAGTTGCTAACCCTCCCTACCAACTGTCAGCCAACTGGTACCAACAGGGCAGGTAAGCCAGTCTAACTGGAATAGCAAAGTACCTTGAAGGAGATACAGGAAGTGGCATGTGCCTGTCAAGTCAAAGTGCCACCAGCATATGAACCACCACCTCCCTTCATACCTTGGTTGAGACAGCCCAGGTCTCCAATGCCAAGAACCCTGGGAATAGTAGCAACCCTCCCCTAACTGGCCCTCCTTCCAAGTTAGCCTCTGAAGTCTGAAGAATTAACTCTTGTGAGGATGTGACCTGGTAACCAATTCTATAGATCCTGTAGCCTCTGCCTCAAGTCATATCTACTAAAGAAAAGAAATTTCTCACAACCAAAGTTCTTGGCACTCTTAGATCATTCAACACCAGAAATACATGTGGTTTTATCAGTGGAAATAACAGTAAAGAGGATGCATAACCATCTGCTCTAAAGAACATTAGGATTTACCATCTAACTTGCAGCTAAAACCTATGTGTATTGTCTCCTCTCATTAGAATATGAGGTCCCTAAGAGTTGAGATTGCTTTCTTATTTGTATTGCCAGTATTAGCACATGCTTTGCACATAGCAAGCACTTAAAAATGCCTTTTCATTCATTCATCTAAATATAGAAGTGCTTATGTAAAACTAAGACTTTCTTAGACAAGATTACTAAACTTGTGTGTGAAGAGAATGTTATGGATATCATTTCTGTCCTAGAAAGAGGGATGGGCTTGAGAAGAAAGATAGTAAGGTCACTTTGGGACATAGTGAGTTTCAGATGTTGACTAGACATCCAGTTTGAAATGAAGATAATCTAAAAGGAGAGCAAGCACTAGCAGTGGAGAGGGATGGGCAAACCGAGCTGACTCTAGAAGGAAGTTATAGAAACTAAGAGGAGGAGGTGGAAAGAGCATTCTATACGAGGGACAAACAGTGTGAAGTGAACACAGAACACAAAATGATGAAATGCTATGTTCAAGGAACTGCAAGAAAGCCAGTGTAGGTGGTTCATAGAGTACATGAGGGAGATTAAAGTATAAGAAGGTTAGAATCATGGGAAGGTTGTAAAAATATTAAATACCTGAGGGTATTATATTTGATCTTGGAGGTAATATGGTATCAATTATAACTTATTAAGTGTGCAGGCAAAAATGGTAAGGGGTAACATTATCAGACCTGTGCCTTAGAAAAAATCACTTTGAAAAGTAAATGGAAGCTATTGGGATCCAGGAGAGACTTGAGGGAGGAAAACAAATTAGAAGGCTGTTACAGTAATCTAGGAAAGAGGTGACAAGGACTCGAATTAAGGTTATAGCTGTGTGAGTGGTTGGAAGGGAAGGACAGGTATACAAGAGACATTTTGAAGGTAGAAACAAGATTATGCAGTGGATGGGTATGTGGGATGAGTGAGACTGAGAAAATGAGAATGACATGGAGAACCCAGTGAGGCTAATGACTGGAACAATGATGATAGCCTATGAAATTAATAGGGAAATTAGGAAGAGGAAAGGATGTTTTGGTAAGGAAGAGGTCTAACTGGAAATGTTTAAGAAGCTTGTGATTATGTGAGACTAGAATTCAGCAGAGAGCTTAGGGCTGCATCTTTAGATGTGAGGATCATCTAAATAAAGATGATAACTGAATTCATGGGAGCTAATTTGACAATCATCAAGTGAGATAGTAGAGGGGGGGGATAAAGCTAAATTCAATAGGGATAAATGTGAAGTTTTTGTACTTGGGTACAAGAAGTCAACTTTTTTTTTAGGAAACAGTTGACCTGAAAAAGATTTTAGTGAGCTCTAGGTTCTAGCAACGAGACATGGCAGCTAAAAAAAAAAAGCTAAAATATCTTGAGGTGCATTAAGAGGGGTATAGCTTCCAGGAATAGAGAGATGATAGTCCTATCTGCCTTCCTCAGACCTCATCTGAAGCATAATCTTCAATTCTTGACACCACACTTTAAAAAAGACACTAATAAAATAATAGCCAGAGGAGGACAGCTAGCATACTAAAATGCCTTGAGTCCATGTCATACAAAGGTCAGTTCAAAGAAATGGTCATACTTAAATTGGAGAAGAGAAGATTCAGGAAGAACATGATAACTGTCTAGAGTATTTGAAAGGTTTTTGCGTGGAGGAGGAATTCGGTTTGTTCTGTTTAGCCTCAATTGGCAGAACCAAGGAGAGTGAATGGAAACTGTGAAGAGGCAAATCTAGATTCAATGCCATGAAAATCTTCCTAAAAATGAGAGCTGTCTGAAAATAGAATGAACTGCCTTAAGATATGGGGTGGGGATTCCTTCTCCACAGAGGTCATCAAACAGCAAATAGATGACTACTTTGGGGTTTATTATGGTATGGATTCCTTTTGTGTATGAGTTGAATTAGATGGCCACTGACTTTACTTTAAACCCACAAATTCTGGGATTCTATAATTCACTGCTGATAGACCTGTGGATTGATTCAATTAGTAAAGAAAGCAATACAGATTTATGCAATAAAAATTATGTGACCCATCTCATTACCGAACAGCTATAATGGTATGAATCTAGATTAGAGCTTAAAGGTTTAACAATAACTCACCCTCTAGCCACCCCCACTCCCCCCCACCCCCCACCTGAAAATCTCTACTCTGAAAACATCTGAATTTGGCTAAGTGGCCTCAGTTCTTCTGTAACTCTTCAAGCTATCAAGTGTAGGATGAAGAATAAATTTAACAAGAATACAGAAGGGGTTCATACCTGAGACCATAGAGAATCATGAACAAGAATACAAGGAACTTACATATTCAGCTATAGACTTGTAGCACAACCTTGGAGCTGAGATTCCCTAAGCGGGGAAATAGCTTAGTGGGGTTCAATAGACAGTCTAGGTCTCTTCACCAAATCTACATATTACACATGATTCCCAGTATCATTAAAAAGACCCAAGTTAGCACTCTTCTGGATGCCCAAATCTCACTGCTCTTTGGTTCTACACTCTTTTCTGCTCTTTGAGTCCTGTGCTGCCTCAAGATACTCCATATCATTTAGATTCTCACAGAATTGTTTCCTTTCTCCAGCTTACATGCAGCCTAGGATTATCCAGTCTCTCATACCTGTGGATTTGAAGAATCATCTTTTTAAATGCCCCACTAATAGTGCATAATAATAATTATGCTCCTCCTGGGCTATGCATATTACTTTATTCTGAGAAGTAGAGATACTATACTTACTAGTCCAATACATCTGCTTTCCCAATTAAGTTGAATCTTTCACACTTTAAAAATCTCAATTCTTTCTTTTTTAATGAGCAAAAACAAAATTTTCAAGATATAAAGAAAAAATAGGAAAGAGTATTATATAAAAAACTGTGAACTTCTGTTACAAATATTTAAAGAAATGTAATCTAATAAGTTTATGTTAGTAACAAAATGACTATCTGTCTGCTTCTATATGTCTTTTTTTCTTTTGTTAATTTAAAACTGTTTTATTGATGCTCTTTTCCCCCATATCTATCATTAACCACTAAAGTACCTCCCCTCCCCCCACCCCACAAGAAGGTGCTTTCTCTTGTAGCAAACAAATATATGATTAACAGTGAAAAAAATCAAAATGTTGCCTTTGTTTGAGGATGCATCCTCTTTGGTACCTCTATTCCTTCATCACTCTGAAAAGAGGTGGGAGCTATGTTTCATCACCCGTTTTCCTTTGTTCAGAATTCTCAGGTATTTCAAAGACCTCATGTCATTATTATGGTCATCATGTAAATTGTTCTCCTAGTTCTGCTCATTTCACTGTGCATCACTGCGTGAAAGTCTTTCCCTATTTCTCTAACTCATTAACATCCATCATTTCTTATCAGGCAATAAAATTCTGTTACATTTGTATACCGTAATTTGTTCAGACATTCCCCAGCTGATGAGCACCCATTTTGCTTCCAGTTCTTTGTTACAACAAAAAGTTCCTTCAGAAATGTTCTTGTACATATCAGTCCTCCCCTCTGTCCTTGACCTACTTGGGTGATATGCCTAATAGTAATATTGCTGTGTCAAAAGGTTTTTAGTGACTATACATTTTAGTGACTATAAAAGTACAATTCAAATTGTTCTTCAAAATGGGTGTGAAAATTCACAACTCTGCCAACAGAGTAATAATGTGCCTTTCTTGCCACCAACCTTCCAACCTTCTGCTTCTTCTTTTTCATCTTTGCCCGTCTAGTGAGTATGAGGTAGAACCTCCGAATTTTTTTGAGTACTATGAAGCTTGCTGTTTGATTTTTCTTCCTCCCAAGCTTTGTAGGACATTGCTAAAACTCCTCAAGGGGAGGAGGAAATGTCAAACACTCTTAATTTATTTCTATGCTTATAGAAAAGCTTATATGCTTTTAACTCGTATTGTAATATCTATCCCTAGCAAATTGCCATTGGGTATCTTAGGGACATTCATGCTACACCATCTGTCTATTAAACACCTCAGGAGTCTATGGAACACCTGGGCAACTGAGTATCAGGACTTCTCTTTAGCCAGCTTGGTACTTAGGGAGTCCTGCTCTAGCTTGTTTCTTTATGAAAACCTGGTCACCATTACTTCCTCATCCTGTCACTGCCACCTTTTTTTCTGGTCTTTTGGTGAAGGAAGTTGGAGGAGGAATTCTGAAATAATGAGACAGACGCAGAATTCTTGCCTTTGAGTGCTAAAATTTATTTAGCAAGGAAATATAATAAAAGTTAGGATACTTATATCAGAGCTTGCAGTGCCCTCTTGGTGACTCACTAATGTGCATTATTGCTAGTCTATCTTGGTTCTGCCAAATCGTATAGGGATGAGACTCTGATACAACAATTTGTAGGTGATGTGTGTTGGGGTGGAAGAAGGTGCTAAGAAGCCATTGGGGGATTCCTGCAAGGTCTTTTGTAGGTCTATATTACTTGCTAATGAGCCAAGCTCTACTGTCTGAACACAACTGCTGCCATTATCAGGGCTAACTGCATACTTATGGTATATTTTATTTCACAGAGTTCCCTGGAGCACATACATATGTAGTTATAACTGCAAGTGAAGGGGGAGTCATATAACAGGGGCACCTAAGTGGATGTTTAGTCTCCTAAAGTAATTTCATTCCCTTTGTATCCACAAGCCTCCACATATGTCCCCAGTATTGTTTTTACATATGTGTGCTTATCTTCCTCTTTTCACAAACCTTAAGCTTGTACATTAATCTTCCATAGTTGTATACTCTATCACTTACTCTGATGTGTATAATTTATTGCTATAAGTCATTATTACTAAGTTCTTAATATGAAGCATGTTTCTTACTGAGTCAGTTTTAATTTTGTTGAGCAACAATTTGCATATTTGTCTTTGAGTTAATGTTTTCCCAATATGATCAATGTTTATTTTAATTCTTTATCTTTAATATTGTAGTATCATGGAGAATTAATCAGGAGACCTTGGTCAATTGAATTCCTCCCAGCTAAGCTGAGAAATTAGAGAAGGTAAGGAGCCAGATAAGGAGCCAATAACTGAGACAATGAGGTATAAAGTGCTTGAAAAAAAAATACAAGAAAGTGTTTATGTGCTGCTACCTCTTTATAGAGTATAAAGAAGTTCTCCATTAAAGCCTCATAGAATTAGAGGGCAGATAAGCATTGTTTGATCCACTGCACACTTTCTAGGGAAGACTAAAGGAAGGACACATATCTGAGGAGTGTAGGCTCTGGCAACAGAAAGGATATCTATCTACCATATTCCCCATGTATAAGATGCACCCTTTTTCAAAAAATTTGGGGTCTAAAAACTGGATGCATCTTTTACATTGGTTGTAGATTTTTTTACTTGCATTTCCCGCTTTTTTGCGTTTGTTATCTTTGCACTCATTGTTTCACATTTGTTACCGGTATATTAGGTTACATTTTGCCATGTTCTGCCTAGAAATGGCTCATGAAAGATTTTGGTACAGTGCTGAATTCAAGTTAAAAGTGATCTGGTTTGCAAAAGTGAATGGAAATAGTGCTGCTGAACGTAAGTTTGGTCCTCCTCCAATTGAGAAAACAATCCGAGACTGACTATGGGAAGAAGAAACCCTACTGAAAATGCCACGGCAGAAGAAGGCCATGAGAGGAAAGTCAGCAAAATGGCCTGATTTACAGAGGGAATTGAAGATATGGATTGAAGAGCAAAGGGCAATTGGAATTCCTGTGTCCACAAAGATGGTTCAGTATGAGGCAAGAAGAATGAAAAAGAAGTTACTGATTTCAAAGAAGGACACAATTGGGGGGGCAGGGCCAAGATGGCGGCTGGGAAGCAGTGACTGGCGTGAGCTCCCCACCAAGTCCCTCCAAAAACCTATAAAAAAATGGCTCT
>JAQQSZ010004355.1:0-14179 GCA_028646595.1 Phalanger gymnotis | reverse complement strand
CCCTGCTTCCCTCTGCCACTTTGTGGGTTCTGCAGCTCTAAAATTGGTTCAGAGCCATTGTTTTATAGGTTTTTGGAGGAACTTGGTGGGGAGCTCACGCCAGTCACTGCTTCCCGGCCGCCATCTTGGCTCCGCCCCCCCAATTATTTTCTATTTCCTTCTCCAGTGTGTCACTATTTTACAGAAGAGTAACTGAGGCAAATAGGAGTTAAGTAATTTGCCTAGGATCACACAACTAGTAAGTGTCTGAGGTTAGATTTGAATTTAGATCTTCCTAACTTCAGGCTCAGTGCTCCATCTACTATACCACCTACCTGTCCCTTAATTTTAATTACATGAAATTTAAAAAGATTTTGCACAAACAAAACTAATGCAGCCAAAATTAAAAGAAAATTAGAAAACTGGGAGGGGATGTGTGTGGAAATTGCAGGAAATTTCTCTGATAAAGGCCTCATTTCTCAAATATAGGGAAATGAGCCAAATTTATGAAAAAAAATCATTGGTAAATGATCAAAGAATATGAATGGCTAGTTTTCAGAAGAAGACGTCAAAGCTATCCATACTCAGCTAAAAAATGCTCTAAATCACTACTGATTAGAGAAATGCAAATTAAAACAACTCTGAGGTGCCGCCTCACACCTATCAGATTGGCTAACATGAAAGAAAAGGAAAATGACAAATGTTGGCGGAGATGGAAAAAAATTGAGTCACTAATGCATTGTCGATAGAGTTGTGAACTAATCTAATCGTTCTAGAAGACAATTTGGAATTATGCCCAAAGAGGAATAAAATTTCACATTCTTTGATCCAGCAATACCAATACTAGAAATGGAAAAGGACCTATTTGTACAAAAATACTTATAGTAGTGTTTTTGGGAGGAGAGGGGGAAAATTTTCTACTCAACATTTTTAAAAATGATTTTCAAAGTTTACATGTAATTGGGGAATATTTAAAATAAAAAAAAATAATTTCTTTAAAATAAATGCATAAGAAGAAATACAAATTAATAAGATGAAATACAAAAAATTAACATATACATACATATGTTATAAATACTGTAATATGTATTTCAAGATTTCAATACTACTTCAGGCAACCAAACATTTATTTATCTTAATTTCTAGTCTGGTTAGATGTAATGTAGTCTTTTGTCATAGGGAACACAGTTCAAGCTGTTATAAAATTGAAGCTGCCTTCTTCAAATAGTTTGAGCACAATGGCCATTTAGTAAAACAAACATGCCTCCATTATTTCTTAATGTCTCCCTTAACAAGTTTAAGATTAGACCACATCTCACAAACTCCCATTGGGCAGCACTTAAGAAGTGAGTAATATTTCTGTCTTCCTTAGTCAAGTAATCCCAAATGTAAGTAATTTACATTATGGCAGCAGGGACTGTTACAACAGACATATTATAATATGTCACTGGGAATCCACATTTCTTAACATGTTTGATCAAGAACTAGATGGAAGCTTTTATCGCATTTATTTAATCTGAAATACACATAGTAATTACACTGGACCTTTGATTCAATCCCCTCCTGCTATCTCAAGAGAAGGTAGAAAATGAGCCTGTCAAGTGCAAGTGCTAGTGTAGCTATGACCTGGTGAGTAGAAATCAGCAATACCACTGTTGAGAGCATTGATGTAAACAGTACTGAACCAGTAGAAAGTCTGGTAGAATAGAAGCATCTTAAATAACATATGCAGTGAATTGTAGTAGCTGATTAGTTAGAAATTCTATATATTCATTTTATTTGCACTAGAAAAAATTAATGGCTCTCCTAAATTGACACTAACACTTGTTACATCAAAATGTCTACAAAGGTAGCTCTAATCTCTTTTCCAGCTTACCTCTGTTCTTGTTAGCTTTCATTCAGGTTAAAAGAACAAAGACTTGTATTGGGGTAAATGAGATATGCAGTTTCCAGAATTTTCTACTTGGTAAAATAATAGATAATAAAGGCCTTCCTGAATACTGATGAGTAAAGTGTGCCTTATTTTTAGGTGTAATCAAAGAAGAATGGCATTTCTATCAAAACTATAACTACCCAAAGGTATTCAAAGAAAATATGACCCTTCATAGATTGGCTTGTATTCAGCTTGCAGGAAATTGAAGGCACTTTTAAGTTCCCAAATGAGGGTGTACAATGAATTCTATCAAGCATGTGATGATTAAATAAAGAAAATAATGGTACTTATATTAGCATAGAGATAGTATAAATAGGAGGAATAGTAAATTAAACTACATGTGCAGTAGGAAAGCATTTCCGAGTTTTACTACCTGGTCAAAAACTCTATCAATGTATATTTTTATTGTTCTAAACAACAACAACAACATCAACTTACATAGGATTTTATATCTTCAATTAGAAAGGCCATTTAAAAACAATGAAATCATTCTATCATTAATGTTGCATTATTTATTTTCTTTAATATTATACCAAAATGACACGTACTACTGGTAATTTGGCTGCCATCTCATATTTCAATTAATTAAGTACCATTGGGTTACATGATTTCTTTATTACCATGGCTTTATTCTCACCTCAAATGACATATAGTAGATACTAAAAAGCATTGTTCAGTCAAAATAAAATTAAAGAGAAGCCACGTTTTCTTCATGGTTAATAGCAGTCTTTCACCTTTTCATTAAAGACTTTCTATGCAATTGTCAAATATATCTCAATCACATTCACCCTTTACAAGGTTTCTAATTTTTCGTTTGTTTATATATTACAGAAAAAAAGTCTAGGAATTGGGCTACTTGTTTGATATTATTAACAGAAGAAGTTTATAAAAAAAATCTCTTTTTTCTTTTTTAAGTAAAGACATACTTTTAAAAGTATTTAAATTAATTCCTGACATAGCGGACAGGTAGCTAATTTGATGGACAAAGTGAATAAAAGAGATTGGCAAATGTCACATGTTCTGATGTTAACTGAGCCATTAGCTTACAGTGAGTCCTTGGGAAAGTTGTTTAGTCTTCTACTATCTACATTTACAATATGATACCACAGGAATCCATTTAAACCATTTGGAAATACAAGACTCCAGAAAAGGGCTGGTGACATTGTAGTGTGCGTGTGTGTGCCTGCATGCGTGATTGTGTGTGTGCCCACGTGCATGTGTGTGTGCATATGCGAGCATGAACACACATACACACACACACACACACACACACACACACACACACACACACACAGACTAACCAAACACTACCCTACTGATTACAGGAATAGAAGTAGACGATTATGCCAACTTTAGAAGGATGGTAATGACTACATTGAATTTTCTGTCACAATTAGAATATGATTTATTTTAGGTTTAAATATTTGATGACATCTGTGAAGGTCACAGAATCTTCCTGTAGACAGCAGTTTCCCTTGATTTCTTACTGAAAAACCAATCGTTAGCATAAAAAAGTATAAATACTTGGCTATCATTAAAATACTGGGACATTTTTAGGTAGTATTTACTATTGTGAAAGGACTTAAACACTAATCTTCATGATCTCAAGATAGAGTATACAGTGTTTTGCTATCCAAATTGCTACTTTTCATCAGCTTTAATGTAACTGATTTTAGTTTATCCCTCATTTTAGGGGGTCCTTGAATTTGGCACTCCAAGGAGAACTATTTTAATTGTAAGAATGAATAGTTGTATTCTGTGCAGCATAGGCATGTAGTTCTATGTCAGGAAATGACAAGGCAGTAAGCCCAAAGGTTTTCAGCAAAGATGTGGGACACAATTGTACAGATAATCATGCTTCACATTATTTGTCAGGCCAGCATTGTTTCATAGACAGATCTGTCAGTCATTAATTCTTGAGTCAGTCTTTCCTTGGGGAAATTGGTTGCAGCTTCTATTGGCATTATTTTGCCTACCTATTCCTCAAGATCTTTTTCGTCATGCTCTATTAATTCATGAGATATGCAAATTTCATGTTTGCTTAACTTGGATGTCACAAGGTAAGCATAGCCTTATTGCAATTGCTTTGTGTTACAGGAATGCTTTTAGCAATATACATTTCACACTAATTCTTTCATTATAGACAATATCCTAGAGTCTGTGTCCATCGAGCTTGTTAAGCTAGAATAAAGTTGAAGAGAAAGCATTTTTAGAGTTTGTTTTCCAGTTAAAACATTTGATATATAAAAAAAATTAAAATGTAGTCAGTTCCACAGTAAAGTCCACTGGAACTTTGCTCTCTTATACCCTTATAACCCACATTATGAGACTCTTTAGTGATATTGCCTTATAATGAAGTACTTAAATAATTAACCCCCCTTAGAAACAGTTCAATATAGATTGGTAGATACTATATTTCCCTTTACAAAAGCATGATTGTTCATGGCTACAATTCACGAAATATTATAGTCTATAAAGGTCACTCCATAAGCAAAATAGAGGCATATGATGGACATGTATAGAATGTAACATATCAAAAATATTAAATTACATAAGTGAAGCAGTTTAAAAAAGAAGACATAAGGAAAATTCATACCTGGGGAAAAAGGCAGGCTGATTATACAGTGAAAGCATGATGTAATTGATGGCCAGTCCACCAATTCCACTGGTATTTAAGCAATGTCACTGCAACTTGAAGAAGGTTAGTTAGGTAGATTCCCTGAAGTGTTTTTATAGGAGGTTATGGATGATAATTGCACATAGGAGGCAGATAATGCTAGATTTTGATCTGCCTTTTTAGAGGGAACATCCAAGATTAGGAAGATCTACTGGAGAACAGTATCTTAGTGATGTTCTTATGTCTTCCCATTTCAGCCACTAAGTACATTAAGAATATTGGGGTCATTTAGACATTAAATTGATTGGGTTTGTATCCAAAAATTTATTTTTTAGCCAGTTGTTTGGAACTCAACACATTTATTCATAGTATGGCATAGAGACTAAGTTCTCAAACTGCCTGGGATAGTTCTTGTTTTTGTCTTACCTAATGGTGAAAACTTGTCTGCTGAAAGCAATAAGAAATTGTTGTGTGGAATCACAAGACATGTGATCAATGATACTTAAGGTATTGTGATTTACTAATTACTATACGCTTTGGGTGGAGAAGCTTAGTCAGAAGAACTGGGGCCAGCAGTGGATAGTAACCATGAAGGGAAATAATGAAGTCCAACAGTCCTTACTCAAGAAGGTAGAATACATGCAAGGAAATTAATTCTGGATAATAGGAGGAATAAATAGAAATGTGACCAACAGAAACTGGAGAAAAAGAGTTAGAACAAAGACATAAATAGCAATGGTATCTCTTCAAGGAGGATAAGTGATGTATTGTTCTCATGAAATACTTCATCTTAATTGGTTCAGAATTTTTTGGGTTGTCCAACCCATTGGACAATTAGTTAATGGGAAACAGCATTCTCTTAAAGGGATCCATCCACCTGAGAGTAGGAAATGGCTATATTAGACTGTAGGAATAGTGGGAAATAGACTATTTGATTCGTTTGTCCCCAAAATGTTCCATAACCTTACAAGGAAGTGTTTTCTCCTTAAAGTAGAGAGAGGTTTCTCCTAGATCTACAAACATAACCACTAATTTCTCAAAATGTATTTAACTCATTATGTAAGCAAGTTCTCTGCTTGTTACATACCTACAATTCTTTGGACTATATTTCCATAGAAATAATGTCTAAGTGGATATTTGTGCTCCCCAATTAATCTACAATGCCCTTTTTAATTCATAGGCACTGAACATACTTCAGATATATTATGAGAAACTGTATTCTGGGGACTCTCACTCTAGTATTTCCAGTTGTCTGCTAGACATTTCTACCTGGACATCCCACAAGCATCTCAAATTCAATTTGTCTGTAATAAAACTCATCATCTTTTCCTTCTCCAAATTGTCCTTCTGTGGTCACCATCATGAAGAAGCGAATCTACTTGATGATTCATAAGCATGAAATCATACTTATCTCTTCCTTCTACCTCACCCTTCATATCTAGTTGTATACTGAGTCCTGTCTGTGCAAGTCCTAGTGCCTTCTCCCCATTCACACAGCCACCACTCTAGTTTAACTTGTCATTGTTTCACACCTGAATGAGTGCAATAGTCTCCAAATTGATCTTCCATTTCTATCTTCAATCTCCAGTCTATACTCCACAAGTTCCCAAAATAACAATCCCATTATGTCAGTTTCATGATTGAAAAAAACCTTCAGTATGTTTCTTTTTACTATAGAAACAAATACAAATTCTTCAGCCTGTTATATAAAGATTCCATGATGTGGCTCCAATCCCTTTTCAGTTTTATTTCAGGTCATTTACCTTCACATTACATAAGGTAAACCCATTCACTTTCTTCCCAAATCTAATTTTTGAAATCCTCATTTTTCTACAAAAACCCCTTCTTTACTTAAAAGACTTTTTTTAAAGAAAGGAAAATATTATGAAACATAGCATCAGTTAATAATCTCCCTTCTCAAAGGGGTGGGTAGGTGGTACAGTAGAGTGCTGGGCCTAGATACAGAAAGACCTGTGTTAAAATTCTGCTTCAGTTACTTACTTATGACCCTAAGCTAGTCACTTAATTACTGTCTGCCCATTTCCTTAACTATAAAATGGGGATGATAATAGCATCTACATTGATGGATCATTGTGAAGACTATATGAGGCAAAATCTGTAAAATGCTTACCACAGTGCCTAACACAATAGGCATTTAAGAATGCTTATTTCCTTCCTTCTTTCAAATTACCTTGTATTTACTTTATCTATCTATCTATCTATCTATCTATCTATCTATCTATCTATCTACCTACCTATCTATCATCTACCTACCTTTCTATTTTACTGTTGTAAAATATAAGCTCCTTGTGGGTAGGAAGTTAGGGGTTTTTTTTTTTCATTTTGTTTTTGTTTTAAAATGTGCCTGTGACAGTTCTTGTACAGATTTAAGCAGGGATGACAGTTTTGCTGCTATGACAAGGAATGTTATAAAAAAGAAACAAAACTCACTATTTCTAATTCTCCTTTTATATCTTTGCTTTGGTACACTCTTTAGGCTTATGAAAACATTTAAGTATATTTAGCGTGGTAAGGCATGATAAGAATAAAATACACCAATGAAGAGGGGGTATGAAAATGAGTATGTGCAAGTGTGTATATACTAAAATATATATGTATATGGAAAACCCATCCCAAAATGTTTCTTAGTCCTTCATATGCATGCACATGCACAGAAAGCATGATGCTCCCTGAATTAAATGAGAAGTTAAAAAAAATTACTCACTCCAGCACAAATAGTAGTTAGGTATGAAGATGGTCTGTGGAGAAAGGTCAGGCAGTATCTTCCTGAGAAGCCTCTTAAGGAATACCAGCTTGAATAGTTTAGTAGGTGCAAAAAGATGGACCAAAAGAAGGCAAAAAACTGCCCCTAGGCCCATGAAGCAGTCTGAGCGGGGGAAAAGAAATAACATTTATCTGAGGTACAAAAACCATTTACCTGAGGAACAGGCTGTTTCCATGGAAAAGACCATTAAGCAAGACCCCCCCCCCCCAAGCTTATAGCCTATAGGGTCTATGCTATAGTCTATGCAGTAGACCTATGGGCAGTGATGGCTTTGGGATAGAGTGATTGATAGTTTGAGAAGTAGAGCTCACTGTGTTTGACAGTGAGAGCCTTGCCAAAAAGCTGAAAAGGCAAGCAACAAATCAGGGAGTTGTTCCAGGAGCAACAGGAGAGAGCTTTTCCACCAATATTTTTAGAGCACATGTTTTCCACCTCTGGGATTCGTTCTCTCTCTCTCTCTCTTTTTGTCTGACATGGGAGTTTATGGAGAAAATTGTTCCCTATTGTTATATGAAGGACTAAGAAACATTTTGGGATGGGCTTTCCATATACATGTATATATTGGTATATACACACTTGCACATAAGTATCATATGTGTGTGTATATATATATATACATATATATATATATTTCAGTTAAGTGCTTTATATCTAAAGATCATCTGGTCTAAGAATAGAGTCTACATTGGATAAATGGGATGTCAAGCTGAAAATATATTTTTATTCACCTACATTGAACCCAAAGGTAGCGTGGGGATGTCCAGGTTTGGAAGAGGTATATAATGTTTTTATTGATTCTTTTAATAATTGATTTTTATTAATTGATTCAAATATAATGAACTCCCTCTTCTCCCTTCTTCCTCATCTGCTATCACTTAGGTGCCCTCTGATACCTTCTCTTCTTTCACCCCTGTTTCACAACCCCTTTACTTGTTCAAGTGATTCCATTCCATCCCGTATGCTCTAACAGATTTCCTCCTCTGTTATCTCTACTCTCTTACATATTTTCAATGTCTCCCTCTCAACTGGCTCATTTCCTATTGTGTACAAACAAACCCTCACTTAATCCTTCCATTCCTCCTATCATCCTATGTCTCTTTTGCATTGTGTAGCTAAACTCTTCAAAAAGGCAGTCTACAACAGGTGCCTCCATTTCCTCTCTTGTCATTCTCTTAAATCCATGTAATCTGACTTCCTGACTTTATGATTCCACCAAAACTACTCTCTCTAAAGTTACTCAAAGTTGCCAGATCCGGTGGCTTTTTCTCAGTCCTTATTCTCTCTGACTTCTCTGTGGCCTTTGACACTGTTGATCAACCTACTCTTTCTATGTTTTTGGTACTTCTTCCTGGTTTTCCTCTTCCATATGTTACCCCTCCCTCTTTGGGTCTTTTTCTGGCTCCTCCTCCAGATCATGCCTTCTATCAGTAGGTTTCCTTCAGGTTTCTGTTGTGAGTCCTCTTCTCTTCTCTCTTTCTATTACTTCTCTTGGTGATTTTTTCATTATCTGAAAGTTTTAACTAGGACATCACTGCACAAAGTAACATGAGTACTAAAAACTCATCCATTACAATGATAGGGTCTGATGAACTTATTTTGAGGGATCAGATCACTGTCATATTGCTCGCTGAACAAAAACATGAAGGAAGAAAATCCTAGAGATTTTAGAATCTAGTAATGGAAACACAACAATTAAGAACAGTTGCCTTTTCTCTTTATGGTCATAAAGCTTCTTTTATGTCAGTTTTCTCATTTCAACTTTATAACAGTCTTGACAGGTGCATATAGAAATATCATTATCCTCATTTTACAAATGAAGAAACTGATGCTCAGAGTGGTGAGACCACTTGCTCAAGGTCATAAAATTGGTTGCTAACTGAGTTGGACCAGCAGGCACTTCCATTCCCATAGTTCCTGATTTCTCGTTAGTGTTCTTTCCTCTAAACAGTTTTTCAACAAGTTGGGAATGCTATGGAGGGGCCTCTTCTAGCATTCACTGAGGAGATAGATAGACCAAGTAGTGACACTGTTAGGTGCCCAGCCAGATGGTCTCTGAGGTCCCTTCCAATTCTCAGACTCTATGATTGATTCGATTTATGTATAGGTTAGATTAGATGACTATAGTGACCCCTTTCAAATCCGAGAATCAGATTATGTGACTTACTATCCAGTGCAGAATGTATATGTGTGTATGTGTATTACATGACATTTCCCTAATAGAGAAATGAATATCCCTTTTCACATTCAGAAATGAGTATCATGTTCCCATGATTTGCCCCTAGATGCATCTTGTTCTTTTTTCATTTACCAATATAACCTTAAAGTCATTCTTCTATATTACTTTTTTTTCCATTTTCCAACTAACATTTTTTTTCTTTTCCTCCAATGTTCTGTGCTCCCTTGAATGTCTATACTGAAAGAGGTGAAAAATTTAGTGAAGGACTCCTCAGGCCTAATAGCTACACTGCTTTCCTCAATGTGGAGAATCATCTCTAGGGTCATTCAAATTCTTCATACCCAAAACTTTCCTTTAGCTGAAGCAGCCTAGGGAAAAGAAGACTGAGTTAACAGGAGGAAAACACTGAAATGAAGGGAATTATGCTGGAACCTACCCTGGCCCCAAATAGAATTTTGTTTTGCTTTGAAAGCTTTTGCTTTCCTCAAGGACAGGAGCAGTGCTTTCTGAAGATCTGTTTTGTATGTTGTACCTAACACATTATGACCCGTTGGTGGATAAAGATGAATTATAACCAAGGAACCAATTAATCTCGAAAAGTTATATATGGTACTTACAGGTTTAATGCTTAGAGAAGGTAAACTGTAGCACACTTACAAAAACAAATATTAGGATACAAACGCACATGACCTTTCAATTTTCTCACACACCAATATGGTCTTGCCTCCTAAGACCTCTCCTAAACAGATGTCCATTAAAGGCAAACTCAATATAGTAGGCATCATTTTTTTTTTGTGAAAATTAAACAACTATAGAAAAAAACAGTGGTCAGAAAAGCATCCTTTTAAAAAAATACATGAGCTCTTTGGGCAGTGAAACAAGTGGGAATTTAGTATTTATACAGTTCGTATGGAGTCTAGTCTCACTATTCTGCTCTAAAAAGTTCCTGTATTTTAAAAGGAAAAATCTAGTTTGTTGTTATTAAAGCTTTTAGAAAGCTTGCTGTGCAATGTACTCTCAAATTAATATATGTAGATTTAATTACTTTTAGTGGAAATTATATCTAACTTCCTGCCCCATACCCACTGAGAGAGCAATATATCTTAATGTTTTTATCCTTTAAGAGCAGTTCTTGGATTTTTTGGGGGTAGAAACAGTAATTACACATAAGATTATAAGATAATAGATGGCCCCAGAGTAAATGTAAGGATGTATTTCTCTCTAGGGACTCTACTAATGTCATATACTGCCATAGGACAGTATATTTCTATCCATAAATTATGCAAAGCTATTTTTACAGTTTTAATGTTTAGCCATCCCTCCTTCTAGAGTTTCCATTTGAGGAAGATGAGATAGTCTCTTAAAGTCATGCAAAGCATCAAAATTGAGTTTGTAATCAAATCATTCAAAGCTCTTTATTGCATTGGGCACTTGTGTTAGGCATTATTACTGCATAAGTGTTGCTTGTTTAGTACACTGTTTTCTCTCATGAAGAAGCTGTTTTCATTACAATGTGTGCTCCCTGAGAGCCGAAGCTACTTCTGCTTTTCTATCTGTATCCCTAACTCTTGGTACAGTGCTTTAATAAATGCTTTATCATTTATTCATTCCATCCACACAATTTCATCTTCCACTAAACTGCCAAATTAATCATCCTAAAACACATATGACCATATCACTCTACCCACCAAAAATATTACAATGGATTTTTAAGGATCAAATATAAACCCCTCTGTTTGGTGTTCAAAGCCCATCATAAACTGTAAAGGCAATCAGTAAGTGAAAAGATTTCCACCACCCCCCCCATTTAAATAGGCTTCAGGTGGGGCCAAGGAAGGGTGGTCTGACCACATCTTTGCTCCCAAGTAGGCCCCAAACCCCTAATTACTGGGTGCTAAACCAATGTGGGCTTGAAGCCCCCAGGGCCCTAAGGGGAGTTGCTAAGACCAGAGCCAATGGTATATGCCTAAGTTCTGGTCAATCACATGATGTCTTAGTGGATCATATGACATCTAAGGACTGCATAAAAAGAGAGAACAGAGTTGTTTGTTTGGGGCTCTTGGTCACTGGAATAGTGGTGTGAGATTCTGGGCAGCTGTTAAGAGCCTCCTGGCTTGTCAACCCAGATGTTGATGCTTTCTTGATAACTATAAATTGTGATTTGGTCTGCTTATATTGTATATGTTTGTAATTTGTTTATATTTGATCTGAAGTTCAGGTTGCTGGCTTTTCTTCCTGAAATAAATAAGTTTACATATATATATGTATATGTATATATATGTATATGTATATATATATATATGTGTATGTATGTGTGTATATATATAGGATTAATGTTAACCCCTTAACATTGCCTTCCTCAGTAAAGCAGGTTAAAGAACCTGTGTTAGCAGCCTTCTGTGTGCTGGCTGTTTTTGATTTTACACAGCCACAATAGCTGCCAGCCGAATTGTTCCTACACCATCCTAACCTTTCCAATTTTCTTACACTTTACTCTCCTCTACATACTCTTTGATATTTTGGACTCCTTGCTATGTACTATCTCCCAACACCAAACATTTTCTCGGACTGTCCCCCTATGCCTGGAACACTCTCCCTTCTTATCTCTACCTCCTAGCTTGCCTAGATTCCTTAAAACTCGAACTAAAGTCCTTACCTTCTCCAAGCAGCCTTCTCCAGTCCTTTTTAATCTTACTACCTTCTCTCTGTATTTACCCCCTATTGATCCTGCATTGATCTTGTTTGTACATAGTTGTTATCATGGTCTTCCCCATTAAACTATAAGCTCTTTGAGAGCAGGTACTTTTTTGTTTTGATTTGGTTTTTTGTTTGTTTTGTTTTTCCTTTTTTTGCATCCCCAATAATTATCAGTGCCCAGCACATATGAGGTGCTTAAAGAATGCTATTTGGCTGACTACCCAGAGCACCGTATCAACAATCAGAAAATAAAAGCTCCTTGTTAGTTTCAAATGCTCAAGGATATGAAGAACTTAGAGACAGTAAAGATGTAAAGGAATGTTAAACTGAATACGCAGCATTATTTCTGAGAAAGTCATTCACTGGTTTATGTCCCCTGAGTTCCCTCTCAGTAAAATTAAGAGAGTAAAAAAGATGGGACATCAGAATCAACCACGATTATCTGTCATCTAAAAATGGAATTATTTGCGCTTTCCCTAACAGATGGTTTTCAGTCTTAGTCTTAAAGATTTTCATAGCATATTCCAAAACTTGCCTTGGCAACTTAGTTCATCAACCTTACTGCCAGAAAGGCATTCCTTGGAACCTAAATCTCTTCTATTGAAATGTGGAGCTACATTTCCTGCTCTGACTTCGTAGGCAATGAATAGAAATGGGCTATCTAATTCATTTCAATAGAAATTTTTCAAGCCTCTACTATGTGTCATATCCACACAGTTATTCATAAAATACAAATGAGTATTTCATTGCTACTCCAAGATCCCTAATTCCTACTCCTGAGTAAATAAATTAATTTGATTTTTGTGGATTTCAACCCCTATCCTGCTAATACTACCCTCCAAGTATGTAACATAAATACTTTCTGGGCCTTATTTTTGGTGGAAGCATAAATTAAATGGTTCCTGCTGTTAATAATAGTGAACTGATTTTTACAAGGCATGAATAGCATATGCCATCTGAGTTATACCAGTCCCCCCTTGAATAAATCAGTATCTTTTATCCTGACCCCTGATTTCTGGTATATTATTTCTTGTGTGCAGAAATATTCCATGAGACTTGCATCCTTCTCTTTCCACAATAAATTAGCATTACAATATCTATCCCATAGGCCTTACTATTTTAAGATTCCTTCTCACCTAAATAATGCTATGAATAAGAATCATCTTGCTCAAGTGATAATTACATTCACCCCTTCTAAAAAACCTTGAGTAGCTCAAAATGTTTCCTATAAAAAAATTAAAAGTGAAAGATTTTCCAGTTATTTGCCAATGAACTCCTTCTCTTCCATGCAGTAAGACTGGAATACAAAAACTCTTAACTTGAATTGGAAAGTCTGAGTCTAATTCCCAACTCTATTGGGTACCATGACCTGACAAGCTTTGGGAAAGTTATTTAATGTGTCTGAGCCTTGGGTTTTTCTTCTGTAGAATGGGGATGACAATGTCTGACATTTTACAGGGATCCTGTAAAAAAATAAATGAGAATATACAGCTATGTAACTCATGTAAACTCTTGGTTTACATGGACTGGGTTTACTCTAAAATCATTACACTTTAGGCTCTACCCAAAATTCCTTTCTGAGAACTTCAGAAAATAGTTTGTATCCAGACTTCCATTTAAGTGAGTAAAAGGGACTTGGTTCCTTTGTAAGCAGGCAAGGTAACAATGTATATTCGATGTAGGGTTGCCTTGATTTTACTAAAAAATGCAAGAATGATATACAAGACATTATTTCATAAATAGCTTATTCACTTCTTCTGACTTGGTGAACATTGCATTCACTGCAGAGACTTGTATAGACCTGTCGACTTATAGTAATAACCTAAAACTTGGACTTCCCTGGATGGAAACTACCTCGGGATTGCTCTATAGGCAACCCCTTACATTTCAATGAGTCCCATCTTAATTCTAGGTTAATAGCCTTATGACATGACTTTAAAGCCTTCATCCAAAAGAAAAATAAAGAACAACAAAATTTGATTTTGCTAGAGA
>JAQQSZ010004354.1:0-14179 GCA_028646595.1 Phalanger gymnotis | reverse complement strand
TGAGAAAGCTTGAAAGTCCTCTATTTTATTGAAAATCCATATTTTGCCTTGGAGCATGATACTCAGTTTTGCTGGGTAGGTGATTCTTGGTTTTAATCCTAGCTCCACTGACCTCCGGAATATTGTATTCCAAGCCCTTCAATCTCTTAACGTAGAAACTGCTAGATCTTGGGTAATTCTGATTGTGTTTCCACAATACTCAAATTGTTTCTTTCTGGCTGCTTGCAGTATTTTCTCCTTGATCTGGGAGCTCTGGAATTTGGCAACAATATTCCTAGGAGATTTCTTTTTGGGATCTATTTGAGGAGGTGATCGGTGGATTCTTTCAATTTCTAAATTCTAAATTTCTTTTTTTTTTTAATTCTAAATTTCTAAAAAGGCTAAAGCCCTGCTTCCCTATGCTATTTTGTGGGTTCTGCAGTTCTAGAATTGGTTCAGAGCCATTTTTTTATAGGTTTTTGGAGGGACTTGGCAGGGAGCTCACGCTAGTCCCTGCTTTCCAGCCGCCATCTTGGCTCCACCCACCCTATCATTTTATAGATGAGGAAATTGTGGCCCAGAAGTTGTGATTTGCCCAAGGTCCCATAGATAACATGTGACCCAGTCAGGATTTGAACTTGGTTCTCATAACTCCAAACCCAAAGGTCTTTGCATTGCGTCATTCCACTTTCCGTGTCTGCCTCTTCAGTGTGGCTTTCCTGGGATGTTCTTTCTCAATCAGTGTCCATAGCATCTACCTCCCAAGGTTGTCATGAGGACCAAATGAGATAATGTTTATAAAGCACTTAGTACAGTGCCTGGCACATGGTACACACTTAACAAATGCTTTTTCCTCCTTCCTTGTAATTACATAGATAGCATAGTTCCAATTTATAACCTAAAAGGCACCCAAAACTGTTTTCCCCCTTTCTGTGTCAAGAAATAGCTGAAAAAACAATCAAATAATCCAACCTTCACTGGGAAGAGTACAGATGCCTTTGGGGACCCTGGGTTGAAATCTTCACTGCTTTTAATACTCATCTGACTTTAGGCTAGTCATTTAATCTCTCTGCACCTCAGTTTCCTCATCTGTAAAATGGGGGAGGGGGAGGGTACGAACTAAACAACCTGTAAGATCACTTTCAGCTTTAAATCTATGATACTGCAATAAACCAAATTTAAAATCCTAGTCTTTGACATGAAAAGAAACTTTAGAAATCATCTCATCCATCGCTTATGCAAAGCATTAATATTCTCAATGGTAGCCCCAATATATAATAACTGTCATCATAATGATAACACATTTCTGTAGTGCTTTAAAACTTAGAAAATGCTTGGAGACCACCAGCAACAGGGACCTCTCTACCACTTCCCCACACACCCTGAAAACAGCCCATTCCATTTTTAAACAGCTCTAATTATTAAGAATGATCTTCTAATGCACAAGTCTAATCGTGTTACTCTCCTTTTCAAACACTTTCAATGGTTCTTAATTGTTTATGAAATAAAATGCAAATTTCTTAACCTGGTATTTGAGGCCCTCAAAAATCTGGCTCCTACCTTTCTGACCATCTCAAATACTATTGCCCTTTATATGTAATACTTTCAAGCAAAATCAAACTATTTGGCATTTTCCAATCTTATCCTGCCCTTTCCTGCCCCTATCTATACTGTCTTCCACATCAAGAAAGGTCTCTACTCACATTTCTACCTGTTGAAATCCTTCTCCTCCTTCAAATATCACCCCTTCCACCAAGCACTCTGTAATCATGCCAACTATAAATGAAGACTTTCTTAAATCCCTTGTTTCTTCCTTCCTAACTTCTTTCCTTCGTTCCTTGCTTCCATCTTTCCTGCCTTCCTTCTTCCTGCCTTCCTTCCTTCTCCTCCTCCTCCTTCTTTTTCTCCTCCTCTTCCTCTTCCTCCTCCTCCCCCTTCTTCTTCTCCTCCTCCTCCTTCTCCTCCTCCTCCTTCTTCTTCCCCTCCTTATACATTTACCATGTCAAAATTTGGATTTACACTCACTACACTCACTCTAGGTCTTCAGAGGATGGCTGCTCTCAGTGAGCTCTAGAGACAACCCTAAAGGAAAATCCTAAAACTCTAGTTTATAAGCCCCCTCCTATGTGCTTCCTATTAACAATCATCCAGCAGACATGATTGGGTCTTAGCTAAGGCATTTACTAAGATAGTATCATAAGAAAAGTAGCTACAAAACATCTTCATCCAGAAACCTGTGCTATACTCTCCCACAAAAAGACATAGCATCTATGGGATGAGTGGGCAAAAAAATTGAAGTTAGATGGTAATGAGCTAGGGCAATTTCTAACTATCTCACATACTACAGAACCTAGAAGTCTTTTTTCTCTTTGAGGGTGCAGCATCTCTGCTGGGCAGGTTTCTCAGCAGCATTCTCAGAGTCTGCTACTTTTCATAACCCTTTATCTTTTCTGCTGCCATACCTTCCAGCTGCTTTCTCCTTCACGCATCTGCCTTTCTGTATCTGGGTCTGTTTAGAGTTTGTATCTCTGCTTCCTCAACTGTTCCTTTAACTCTCTCCAACTGTTGAAATCTCTGACTTCTGGATGGCTATCTCTCATTCTGCTGCTAGATCCACAGCCAAAGGAGAAACAGGAGAGAGAAATCTCCTCCTCCTCCCCCATCCTGTAGGAGTCTCCTCCACAAAGTACTTCTGAATCTGCACTCTCCCAAACTAATTGCTATTCCTGGCTATTCACTATTTAAAGCCCTACAGATGCAGATCTAATGTTTGCTTACCAATAAGGTTGCTGTCTTCAATTCCATCAGAGAAAGGTATTCATATCATCATGAAAGGATCAGGGACTAGATCCACCTTTATAGATAGTTTTACAGTCAATCAGTCAATAAGTTTTTATTCATCATTTGCTGTGGGTCAGGAGCTATGCAAAAAGCTGGTGGCACAAAGAAAGGCAAAAACAGCACTTGTTAATACCAAGGTAGGTGAGTGTAGTAGGTGCTCAGCTGGGTCTGGTGTCAGGAAGATCCCAGAAACCTACCTCATATAGTTGCTAGCTTAACTACTACTTGCCTCAGTTTCCTCAATGGTAAAAGAGGGATAATAAAAGCACCTCCCTCCCAGGGTTGTTGTGAGGATCACATGAGATTATATTTGTAAAAACACATAGCATGGTGCCTGGCACATAGTAGGCACTTAATAAAGGCTCTTTTTCCTTCCTTGTCCTTCTTTCTTCCTTGTTCATTCTGGTCTGGAAGGTTGATCAGACACCAATTCCCCTGGAATATTTATGTATTTGTTTTATTCCTATCACAAGATTTTAAACTCTTCTTGAAGGAAGAGACTGTTTTGTTTCTTCTTCCTATCTCTAATACCTAGCAAAGTTTATCGAACATAATAGATATGTGGTGAATGTTTGCTTAATTAAAATCTTTCTTTCTGTCCAGCTGAAATCTGTCTCACCAGAACTTCCAGCCACTGCTCCTAATTCTGGCCTCTAGCTGAATAACGTGAGTCAAATTCCTATTCCACATACTGGGACTTGAAGACAGATAACTTGCTCCTCTCTCCTTGGCTTTCTCTTCTCCACGCTTAACATCCATAGCTGTAATTGCTTGTCCACTTACCATTCTGGTTGCTCTCCTCTGGACCAATTCCAATTTGTCACTATCCTACCTACAATGTAAGGTCCCAGACTGAACACAACACTCCACTTGTGATCCGTCCAAGGAGGAGATCAGCCAGAAAATCACCTTCCTCATCATGGACGCCATTTTCTATTATACAGCTTAGAATAAGGCCTTTCCCTGTGTTCTTCGTTCCTTCCTTTGTGGAAGGAACTCCACTCTATGACCTTCCTGCATCAGTTATGACCTCTTTTTTGTATCTTCCACCTCTTCCCTTTTGGCTCCACTTTCACCGTATGAGAGGCCTCCTCTATCTCTTCAGCAACAACATTATTGGCAACTCACTTTCCTCAAATCTACTGCTCCTTTCAGACCATCATCCCCTGTCTCTCTTTGCTTTCCTTGCCAAACTTCTTCTTGAAATTGTAGTCTGTACTCACAGAGCCTAAAAAATTTGACTCTTTTCAGGAAGCCTTTCCCAATCCCTCTTCTAGTTCCTTCCCTCTCTTGATTATTTCCAATTTATCCTGTACATGGCTTGTTTGTACATGATTGTTTGCATGCTAGACTGTGAGCGCCTTGAGGGCAAGGACTATTTATTGCCTTCTTTTGTATCCTCAGCACTTAGTACAATACCTGACACAGAGTAGGTGCTCGATAAATGTTTCAGTCAGTAGACGGAGTCTACTTCAGAATACCTTGTATTTATTTTGGGTTCTTCTTCCATTTCTTTCCTGAAACTCCTGTCTCTAAGGATACCACTAACCAAATCACCACGTTCAAGAGCCTCTCCTCAGCCACCAGTCCACTTGGCCCTCTTGGCCACTCCCTACTTCTGGATAATTCCTCTCCTACTTACTGGGCTTTTATGACAGAGCACTCTTCTGGTTCCTATCCTCCCTCTGTGATTGCTCCTTTCCTGGCTCCAAACCTCTCTCCTTCTACATGTAGGTAGTTGTTTCTCAAGAATCTGTCCTTCACTTCCTTCTTTTTTCTCTTCCTCGGTGACCTTGTCCCCTCCCATATTTTTTGCAGTTTCATTCAAGCAGATGACTCTCCTGTGTCATGCTCTCTCCAGAGCTGTGCCGCCTCATTTCTGCCAGCGCTTTCACATCATTTCTCCCAAGTCAGCTCTTCCTCCCAAGATCCCAATTTTTATTATTGACACTTCAATCCTCCCAGTGACCCTGCCTCCAAATGTCTGAATCCCGTAAGATCCAGAGCTGGGAGGGCCATGATATAGGCCATCATGTTTCTCATTTTACAGATGAGGAATTGGGACCAAGAGACATTTGGTGACTTGCCCAGGCTTACAGTTAGAAGTTGTCTGAGACACATTTGAATGCAGGTCTTCTAGGCCAGGACTGTATCCACCAAAATAGGCTGCCATAGGCTGTCACATTTTCACCTCTGATGCATCCCTTACCCTTAACTTTCATGTACGACTAAGTCCTGTCCGTTTCACCACCAAAACATCTGGGCTGCTGGTTGAGACCCTCATTTCCTAGATTATTCCAATAATACTAATTGGCCTATATTAATCCTGAAGGCATAGAGCTGGCCAGCCTTTTTGTATATTAGAGACCCTTTGGGAAGTTTGGGAAAGCCTATGGACCCCTTCTCAGAATCATGTTTCTAAATGCAAAAAAAAAAAAAAAAAGAAAGACACACTATTACAAATGAAACAAATTATTTTGAAATAGTTACCAAAATATATTTTTTTTCTTTAAGCTCACAGCCTCCAGCTTAAGAATGACTGGTAGAAGAAAGAGTACTTGATTTGGTGTCAAAGAACCTGGGTTCAAATTCTGAAGTTACTCTTTACTATTTTTGTATTACCTTGGGCAAGTCGTTTCTGGACTTAGAGTCGGGAAGACCTGAGTCTGAATCCAGTCTCAGATACTTAGTAGCCATGTGACACTGGACAAGTCACTTAGTCTCTGTCAGCCTCCGTTTCTTCATCTGTAAAACGGGGATAGTAATAACATCTACTTCCCGAGGTTGTGGTAAAGATGAATTGAGATAACATTCATAAAGTGCTTTTGGAAACATTAATGTGCTATATAAATAAATGCTAGCTAGTATTCATTATTGTCATTCATTCTTATCTCCTCTATTTCTTTATTATTTTAAGAAGAAGAGGCTGGACTGAAATGACTTCTAAGCTCCTTCCCAGTGCTAAATTGAGGCTACAATCCATTCTGCTCACCATGGCAAGATTTGGCTACCTGAAAAAAAGATGAATCTTCTTAAAGCAGAACTCCAACCAAGAACCGTACACGGCTTAAAAAATCTTTAGCATCTCCACACAGTCTGTGGAATAAAGCCCAGACTTCAAGACCTTCCACCACCTGCAACCAACTTCCCGTTCAAGTTGTTTACTTAATATTCCCCTACAAGTGCTTATATTCCAGCCAAACCGGACTGCTCTTTGTCCCCTGAAAAGGTCCCTCCTTTCTTTTTGCAGCATTACCCATGTCCTTCCCACTCCATCGAATACCCTTCCCCTGCATTGCCATCTGTCAGGAGCCCCGCCCAAATGCCACCTGTTACCACAAGCAGGAAGTCAGAGTTCTTGAACTGCGGGGGCAGGGATAGAACAGCTGCTACAGTTGCCTTCAGAGGGGCACCCACCATTCTTTGGATGCCTTTATGGGACAGTTCAAAGCAGGGTAAACTCACTTCTTTGGGCTGGTTTTCCTAAACTGACCCTTAAACTATGGCTAAGGTCTGATTGTGGCAGAAAGAGGAAGACCAAGAGTGTCAGGTGAGGCCTTTTCTTGGCAGAAGAGTGCGGCTCTGGGGAGTCTGGTTACCTGGGTGACTTCCCCAGGATGTCTGTGTTTGTATTCCCTGGGGTTATGTGTGGACCTGGGAGAGGCTTGCACAGTTCCTCTGACAGAAAAGGGGAAGCCCCTTTTGGGGATCTGTGTAGCAGCTGGAGGCCTGAGTTAAAGTGACCTGAAGGAAGGGGCCTTCTAGTCTTGAGAATGGTAATACCAGGGAACTTGTACAATGCTGTGCTAGTTACTTGGAACAAATTGAAATAGTTACATTTACAATAAGCCTTACTTTTTTTTTTTACATCTTAAAAACCCCATTTTACATGTTACATATCATCCTTCTGCTATATTCACTTATTTTTACTCTATTTAGTATGAAGTTCACAAAATTTTGACACGTTTCTGAATTCTTCACCATGAAATCATAATCACTATGTTGACTATTAAGTGTGCCTTTGACAAATAATAGATTTTTCCAAGCCTTGCCTTGGTTATAGCCAATAGGTTTTCAATGAAGTTTAACTCAGATGAATTCCCATCCATCTCTTGGATAAATTTCTTAACCTTTCATGAGATATGATATGGTCAAGGTTGTGTTTTAGTAGTCCATCTTTGCTGAGGAATTTCTGTCATTCTAGAACAACGTTACTTCTCAAGACATCAATATTTTGCTCAGAATTTGTCATCTTCTCAATGGAGATAAGATTTTCTGGTCCATCAGAAGTAAACAAGCATTCAAATAATTTGGAGTGGGTATTTGACGTTCTGATAAAGATGCCAAGATCTTACAGTCTTATGTAAACTTCTGACAATAGTTTTGACATAGCTTTAAATGAAAAGGTGATTTTTATAAGTGACGTTTTTCCAATTTTCAGTACTCCAGTCTTTGTTTTGCCCATGGCAAAAAAATGTTTCTTCATAGCAACAGTTACAAGCTTTTGTTTTACTGATCTTACTATCCTTTCAATTTCAAGAAACCTATGGCACCCAAAAAGGTGTCAATGACAATTCATGCAGCCTCCAAGTCCCTCTTAACATCTTTGCCTGTTTTCTGAGAACTGATTAAATTATTTTGTAGTTCTTGGAATTGTTTTTCATTTTTTGACCACATTTTCCTTAGTGTTATAGTTTAACTGATCATTATAGGCTTTAATGAGCCTTGAAATGCTTGCCTTTCCCACACCAACAGTTTATACAAAATCTCCAACAGTCATTGAAGTATGCTTTTGTACATTTCCTTGGAGTAATATACAAACTTTAAAAAACACAGAATTAAAAATTAATTTAAAATATTAATAAAATAAAATAATAAATTTATTATAAGAATAATTGCTATTACATACATAATAAATAAATAATAAAGGTAGTTAGATAATAAATTAATTAAAATTTTTAAACTAATTAAAATATTTATCAAGTGCTTACTATTTGCCAGGCATCATGCCGTGAACCAGAGATACAAAGGAAAAGCCAAAACAATCCCTGCCCTCAATGAGCTTACATTCTAATGGAGTTACATTCTAATATATATACAGAACACATATATATATGTGTGTGCGTATGAACATATACACACACACTCAGAAACCAACTCACTCTGGACCTAGTTTTATCTGGTCAGTCAAGCATACCACTGTAGAAGGACAAGAAGAGATCCCAACAGACCAGACGTTCAAGTACAAGTCTCCACAAAGAAGAGACTATATAGGAGTCATCGTTTTAGCTTCTTAGAGGAACTTGAAGGTACAAAGAAGAGAAGAGGAAATAATCGCATGGCTTTGAGGGGTATTCAGCCTTCTGAGAGGCCAGGGAAGAAGTGCGTAGTTGTTGTTCAGTCATTTCAGTCATGTCTGACTCTTCATGACCCCAATTTGGGGTTTTCTTGGCAAAGATCCTGGAGTGGTTTGCAATTTCCTTCTCCAGCTCATTTTACAGATGAGGAAATTGAGGCAAATAGGTTTAAGTGACTTGCCCAGGGTCACACACCTTGTAAATGTCTGAGGCCAGATTTGAACTCGAGAAGATGATGAGTCTTCCTGACTTCCTGCACTATGGCACCACCTAGCTGCCAGAGCAATCAATGAATTTGACCTGGGTTCAAATCCCAACTCAGCCACATCTGTACAACTGTAGGCAAGTCACTTTATCTTTTTAGGCCTCAGTTTCCTTATCTGTAAAATGACTGAGTTTGACAAGAATACCTCTAACTTTCCTTCCAGATCTAAGTCTATGATTCTAGGAAGATCCTTAGAAAGAAGATAGGGTTAGACAAGAATGCATTGAATCAGACTGGGAAGGCCTTTACGTATGAGAAACCACTGGCTCAGATGGTGACTCTAGACCAGTACTGACTCATTAGAATAAGAATAAGAAAAGATGACTTTTCATTTCCTCACCAGAGATATGGAATAAAGCAAGGCCATCACCCCATCTTCCAGGAAGGGAGGAAGGGCATTCTCTCACTATCATCAAAGAGGTAGACTGTTGTATCTGTGGGGCAGGCAGGCAGTACCTACTGCCAATAACCCTAATGAGGACAAGAGATTCTCTCCCTCTTTTTGACTGCCTTCAGGGAGTAAATAAAAGTAGGGAGAACCCAAGCTTCTGAACTGGTGTTCCCCAAAATAGTCCTTATTCTGTGACTTTAAACCTGTGTATGTTAACATGGCGGAGAGCAAGTGAGACAGATGAGACCCGGAGATCATTGTAGCCTTGGGGAGTCTGGCCGTTTGTTTGTATTTGTTATTTATATTAAACTGGACTTTTTGGCTCACTTTACTCTGCATCAGCTGAGGTTTCATCTTCATGGAATAAGATGCCCCTGCCAGGTTAAGCCCATCACCTTTAATTTCATCACCATGCTGCTAACTCAAGCCTTGACTGACACCTCCTTTCTCAGCCTCCTTTCCCTTCACTCTACTCTGCAGCAAGATGGCGTGGTAGATAGAGAACGAGGTCTGGAGTCAGGAGTTCAAATCTGGTCTCAGACACTTACTAGCTGGGTGAGTCTGAGCAAGTCACTTAACCCTGTTTGCCACAGCTTCCTCATCTATGAAATGAGCTGGAGAAGGAAATGGCAAACCGCTCCAGTATCTTTGCCCAAAAAAACCACATAGACAAAGTCAATGGGGTCATATCGGGTAGAGTTGTATGCAACTCTGCCTCTGGGTTCTTCCTGCTTTCAACATCATGGAACAAGGTGTTCCCTGCTGGGTACTTCCTGATCTTCCTCCTCTTCTCTCTCCCCACCCTTACCGCTTCCCTGCCTCCTTTCCTATGTTGTCTCTCCCATTAGATTGTAAACCCTTGAGGGCAGAAACAGTCTTTTTTTTATTAATTGTATCCTGGGTGCTTAGCACAGTGCCTGGCACATGGAAGGTGCTAAATATACCCCAAAGATCAGGGGTCAGTGTGACTTGGCTTCACAAACCCAAAGGGAACTTTATTATGTTTTTGATGCCTGCAGAGGTCCTCCCTATGGTCTCTCATGTGTCTGTCAGAGACCAGTGAGTGGTTGTGGATACCTGATGTTACTTCTTCCGTGAAGCCTTTCCTGATCCTGTGCCCAGACGAATTGATCTTTTTCTCCCCTGAACTCATTTAAAACAGTTCTATTTCTAATGGCATGCATCCTTGGATTACAATGATCTGCATGTTTGCCTTCCTTGCTATTACGTTATAAACTTCAGAGCCTCATTCTTCTTTGTATCCTCTGAAATACTTAGGGTGTAGTAGGAGCTCACTTAATGCCTGGGGAATTGAATGAAATGTTTGCATTTCTAACTTCAAATGGCTTTTATTGTTGGCACCACAATTCTTAGGTTTATCTCTTGTTGATTCTCTAGTGACATCCCACTGTGGCTATTCGGAATGATTTCTATTTCCTAACAGTCTCCCGTAGGAGGTCTGGTTGATGTGTGCCGGGCATGACCTTAGGAAAAGAAAGATGCCTGAGGAAGGATGCTGCTGGGCCAGAGGGAGCAGCTGAAAGGACAATGCTTTTTGTCGCTGACATTTTTCCCAGCGATAAGGCTGTGTTGGTGTCCACTCTTATTCCTGCAGCCCTAGACAGACCTGATTAACATCTGGCTGAGCTGAATGACCCCTCAGAAAGCCAGAGAAACACTGAGGGCAGGAGGTGTGACTTCCTAATATCAGTAGGGACTATGTTGACAACTCTGAGGCTAGTCTGCCCTCTTCCTTATATATACTGTCCCATCTCAGAAGTGTGGTTGGCCCATCTCAGAATCCCTAGCAGTTCTCGATGTTATATATCCTGTGTATAATTACCCCCCTCTCCCAAGTCGGCCTCCCTGCTGATGCTTTTGTTGTTTTCCAATATTTCGTGGATTCAAACACTACTCCTTTCATTTCTAGGGTGTTATTTTCCCACATCCTAGCACACTGCCATCAACATTGTACCATTACAGCCCCCTCCCCCAACCTTTCCTAATGCTGCCCTCAGGGACCCGAGCTTTCATCTCCATGCCATCTTTGGCACCATAAAACCAAGAGATGTACGTTTTCCTAGTAAATTAGCAGTCTTTACATGTGCTTTTACTTATGCCTAAAAGTTGTTACGGATAGGAGGAGGGGGGAAGGAAAAGACATTTCAAAGATGTTTAGGAGTCAAATATTTTTTATCTTTTTAAAAAGTTATTTCTGGATCCCTCTGTCTTCCTCATCAGTGAACATATACGGATTTCCAGTATAGTTTAGGGGGAGCGAGCTTCAGCTGTCTGGGGAGGGGGGAAGTCCAATCCAATCTAGCTCTTCTGGAGAGTGTCAAGCTTCAGGCTGGACTGGTACTCAGATAACAGCCACAGTCCACTGTCTGCCGTGCAAGTTCCAGATGAAAAGAGGGATTCTAGATATCTGCAAAGTGGGAGGAAAGGCTGTTCAGCCCCGGTCCTGCACTTGGACCATTAGCTTCTTCCATCCTAAGAATTCCATATTGATGGACATGGATTTCTAAGTGACTGTTAAGACCTCCAAGCTCTATTAAATAAAATATCACTGCCCTCTGCTTGGCGAGCATAAGGGATTTAGTCGCTATGGAGTTTAATCCTGATTCATGGGCCAAAGGCTCTCCTTTGCAAGCTGTAGAGCTCAGATTCCACAATTGCCTACACCATACAGGTGTGCATTTATATGTATGCACAAATTCTGCATGTTGGCTGTACCTTACAAGCAATATGCTTCATGTGTGTGTGTGTGTGTGTGTGTGTGTGTGTGTGTGTGTGTGTGTGCTATATACCAATAAAATAGCTATCTAGTATTGGCTATACCTTAACGATCATATCCTGTTTGTCTAAAGGCCTGGTCAGTTATACACGTTTTCTACATGTTACAATCTACAACCTACGTGTACCTGTGTACAAAGCAATTGCATGTTTTGTTTTGCACAGGTCATACGTATACTTTGTGCTTTTGTATAAGTGCATTGTTATGTGTAGACGGCAAGTACATAGTAGCTATCCCTTATGAGTTCTGTCTTGTATGGATGTACATGGATGTACATATACCTATGTATCACACACACAACAAATACCTATTTGCTATATATTGCAGGTCATATACTCCATATTTGCTTATATGTACGTGTGCTACACAAAGGCAGTGAATATATATTGGCTACACATTCCAGACTGCATCAGTCAAATCAACAAGCATTTCTTAAGCACCCATTATGTGCCAGGCGCTGTACTAAATACTGGGGGGGTGGGGGTGCAGGGGATGAAGAGGGGAAGAAGTACAGAAGGAAAAAAACAGTTCCTGACTGGAAAAAGCTCCCAGTCTAAGGTAGGAGACAACATGCAAACAGCAATGTACAAGGCAAATATAGGCAGGATAGAGTGGAGATAAGTTCTGTAGGGAAGGCATAAGCACCTACTCTGTCTCAGGTGCTGGGAAGAGAGTAACAAAAATGGACATCCCTGCCTTCAAAGAGCTAACATTCTATTGGGGGATAGGGAATAAGTATTTCCTAAATGCCCTCTGTGTACCAGGCACTGTGCCTTACAAATATTCTCTCATTCGGTATTCACAACAAGCCTGAGAGATAGGTGTTATCACTATTCCCATTTTTTTAGTTGAGAAAACTGAGGCAGATAGAGGTTAAGTGACTTGCCCATTGTTACATTGCTAGGAGGTATCTGAAGCTGGATTTGAACTCAGGTCTTCCTGACTCCAGGCTCAATATTTTCTCTACTGTGCCAGTCGTTGTGGTTTAGTCATCTAGTTGTGTCTGACTTTGTGACCCTGTGGACCATACTGTCCATGGGTTTTTCTTGGCAAAGATAATAGAGCAGTTCACCATTTCCTTCTCTAGTGGATTAAGACAAACAGAGATTAAGTGACTTGTTCAAAGGCACACGGTGTAGCGGCAAGCACCCCAGCACACCCAGGATGGCTGCTAGCACAGGTTCTTAGATCTGCTTTTCTAGGAAAGCAACTTTAAAGGGCTCAGCAATCTCCTTTAATTACATTCATTAGTTCAACCCTCTGAACGTCAGAGAAAATAGAAACAGAGAAAATACAAGCAGAGAAATTAGACCAACAGACGGGGCTCTGACTGCCTGAATCAAAGCAATATTGCTGTATACTTTACGTACACCCCGGGATCTAGAGAGCCTTTACATCTGAGCAGTCAGGGGTCTGAATATATGGCTACTCAGAGTCTCGACCAGGGAATCACAAGGTCCTTGTCATAAGAGAGCACCCAAAGCAAAATATCAACTCAGAGAATATATACACTTCTCAGAACCAGAAGGCATCACAATCCTCATGAACCAGGGCCTAATTAGCTTAGTATCAAAAGGTTTGGAAGCCTTTCTAAAACCAAGCCCCCCCTAAGCAAGCTTCCCTTAATGGGCTCCCTGTGAGGCCTATTAATGGGCGGGGAAGATCTTCATATCCCATTAACATTACACACAGCTAGTAAGTGTCTGAGGCCATATTTGAACTCAGCCTGACTCCACGCTCAGTGCTCTAACCACTGAACCACCTGCCTGCCTCCTACTGTACCACTTAGATTGGGGCCAGGAAGACCTGATTTAGAATATCACCTCCCATGCTTACTAGCTGTATGACCCTCAGCAAATCTGCCTTAGTCTTCTCAACTATAAAATAAGGATAATTATAACTATACCTACATAAAAGATTGCAGTGAAGCTCAAATGAGATAATATATGTAAAGTGCCCTGGAAATCTTAAAATGTCACATAAATGTTAGCCATTATAATTATAAATATATTCAGAATTTGTCGTTGTTCAGTCGTGTCTGACAGTTGTTTAGTTGTTTCAGAACTAAAGAAAGCAAATCAGATGGTGAAGCCCATGCCAAAGAAAGGTAGATGAATCTGGGTTTGTTTAGCATGGAGAAGAGAAGACAGAGAAAATGTGTAGTTGAGTGTTTGAAGATCTATTTTGAGGATGAAGGATTAAACTTATTTGTTTTGATTTTAGAGGTCAGAAGGAGGAGCAAGTTTCTAGTAGCTGGAAGCTATAGGGGGATAGGGTGAAGATCTAGGGGGAATTTTTTTTTCTAACAATTAGAAGTGTCCAAAAGCAGAACGAGCTCTCATTGGCCATCTTCCAAGGGATGTTGGCTCACCGTTTGCTGGGCTCACTGAGGGGGTGACTCTTGCTCAGACATCAATCTGAGGTCCTTTCCAATTCTAAGATTCTATGATTCCATGGGAGTCCCTGATTCTGGATGTCCCCCACCTCCAGGCCCTGTAGGAAATGGTCTCGTGAGTTGTCAAGAGCAAAAAGAGTAGCCCTGGCCACCA
>JAQQSZ010004353.1:0-14179 GCA_028646595.1 Phalanger gymnotis | reverse complement strand
TCATTGACTTGTTTTTCATGGTTTTCTCACATCCTTCCCATTTCTCTTCCCAATTTTTCTTCTACTTCTCTAACTTGCTTTTCCAAATCCTTTTTGAGCTCTTCCACGGCCTGAGACCAGTTCATGTTTTTCTTGGAGGCTTTTGTTGTAGGCTTTTTGACGTTGTTGACTTCTTCTGGTTGTATGTTTTGGTCTTCCTTGTCACCAAAGAAAGATTCCAAAGTCTGAGACTGAATCTGGGTGTGTTTTCGCTGCCTGGCCATGTTCCCAGCCAGCTTACTTGACCCTTGAGTTTTTCAGTAGGGTATGACTGCTTGTAGAGTGCAGAGTTCTATGTTCCAAACTTGGGGGGATGCACCAGCTTTGTCACACTAGCACTCCTCCTTCCCCAAGAACCCCCAACCCAGACTGGACTTAGACCTTCAGCAGTCTCTGCACTCCTGCTCTGATGTGCCACTTAATTCCTCCTACCATGTGGGCCTGGGGCCTGAAGCACCTGCAGCTGTAGTTCTGTAGCTGCCCCACCTCTGCTGCCCCCAGGGTGGTGGCTGAACCTCAAACTCCTTTTTTCACTCTGTCCCCAGCAGCTTTTCCCACTAACTTTCTCTGTTGTCCTTGGTGTTTGTGGGTTGAGAAGTCTGGTAACTGCTGCAGCTCACTGATTCAGGGCATGGTTGGTTTGTACTGCCCACACTGGGCTCTGCTCTGCTCCCAGCTCCATGTGGGATAGACGTTACCCCTAGACTATCCAGGCTGTCCTGGGCTAGAGACCTGCTTTCCTCCACTATTTTGTGGGTTCTCCAGTTCTTCTCTGTTGTCTTTGTTGTTTGTGGGTTGAGAAGTCTGGCCACTGCCACAGCTCACTGATTCAGGGAGCTAGGGCTCGCTCCGCCCAGCTCTTGGTCTGGTTGGTCCACACCACCCATGCTGGGCTCTACTCCACTCTTCTCCACTCCCAGCTCCCTGTGCAAAAGAACTCACCCAGTAACCATCCAGGCTGTCCTGGGCTACAGCCCTGCTTCTCTCTGCAATTTTGTGGGTTTTGCAGTTCTAGAATTGGTTCAGAGCCATTTTTATAGGTTTTTGGAGGGACTTGGCAGGGAGTGCACTCTAGTCTCTGCTTTCCAGCTGCCATCTTGGCTCCACCCCCAATAAAGGCCTCATTTCTAAAATATATACAGATCTTAGCCAAATTTATATGAATATAAATCATTCACCAATTGATAAATAGCCAAAGGATATGAACAGGCAGTTTTCAGAGGAAGACATTAAAGATGTCTATAGTTGTATGAAAAAAATGCTCTAAATCACTATTGATTAGAGAAATGTAAATCAAAACAACTCTTAGGTACCACATTAAAACCTATCAGATTGGCTAACATGACAAAACAGAAAAAATATAAATTCTGGTGAAGATTGGGGAAAATGGAGCAATAATTCATTACTGGTGGAGTTGTGAACTGATTCAGCCATTCTGGAGAGCAATTTGGAACTATGCCCAAAGGTCCATAAAAACATGCATAGCTTTTGACCCATCAATAAGAGTTCTACACCTGCATTACAAAGACACCATAAAAATAGGGAAAGGACCTACATGTGCAGAATTATTTATAGCAACTCATTTTTTTGGTGGCCCAGACCTGGAAATTGAGAAGATGCCCATTGATTGGGGAATGGCTAAACAAGTTGTGGTATATGAATGTAATGGAACACTATTATGATAGAAGAAATGATGAACATGCAGACTTGAGAAAAACCTGGAAAGACTTACATGAACTGACGCCAAGTGAAGGGAGCAAAACCAGGAGAATGTTGTACACAGTAACAACCACATTGTGTGATGACTGACTTTGAGAGACTTAGCTCTTCTCAGCAATGAAAAGACCTAAAGCAATTCCAAAATACTAATAATGGAAAATTCCATCCACATCCAGAGAAAGGAATAAGGAGTCTGAAAGCAGATCAAAGCATATCATTTGCTCTCTTTTTTTGTTTTTTTTTCTTTCTCCTAGTTGTTTCCATTAATTCTAATTCTTCTATACAACATGAGTAATGTGAAAATATGTTTAATAAGAATGTATATGTAGAGCCTATATCAGATTTCATGCCATCTTGGATGTGGGGGGAAGGAGGTGAGAGAGACAGAAAAAATTTAAAACTTATGAAAGTGAATATTGAAAACTAAAAATAAATTAATTTTAAAAATCTAAATCAAAAGGGTTCAGCAGAGAAGAAAAGAAAACTTAAAAGAAAGCAGAGTAAAGATGGGTAACTTTGGAAACAATGTACAGCACTTATTTCATAGGTTTTTATTTAAAAAAGTAAACAGTTTGAAATGGAAATATATTGTTTTATATTGAGTCATCTCCTTATGTTCTGCTGTGTATATGGAAATGATTTTTTTTTCTTTTCTCACTTTGTATGTAAGTTTAAAATGAATTTAAAAATAAAAAAAATTATAAACAAAAAATTAAAAAAACACTTTGCAAACAATATCTTATGTGGAAATTATATTCTATATAAATCATCATCATCATCATCATTGGCCTAGAGTCTAGACAACTTTTGAGGTCCCTTATAATTCTGAGATTCTGTGATTCTGTATACCCTTTCATTTTTCTGTTCCATTAATAAGTCACATATCAACACATTTAATTAGGATCTCAAACAATATTGCTTTCTTGTGTTATGTTTTAAGTTCACTTGATTCATTACCCTGATCCTTTGCATTGGTTTTTCCAGGTATCTAAGGAAATAATACTATTCTTTACCTATTTCTCTGTTACTTCCTCCTGAAAATTACCAGAAAACTACTGCTACATTACCATGTTGTCCTCTTTAGTATCTAAAAGAATTGTTTTGTCTGATCATAATGCTTTTGGATTTGTTTAAATCCCTCCTGATGAGTTTTCTGAATTTCCTGCCAAACATGTAACCCCTGTGCTTTATTTTTGTTTTGTTTGTTTGTTTGTTTAAGATTTATTCCATTCCTTGTCAGGAATTCATTTATTCTGACACCAAAACTTTGGTTCCCTTAAAATAAAAATAATGATTTTCAATGAAATCTTCACAGTTACCTATTAATTCCCCATATTCCTTTATTTTCCCTTTCTGAAGTCATGTGCTTCAGCTAGAAAAAGGGATAAAATGCCCCCATGCCATCATAACCTACAGTTCCCTAAATAAGTCATTGGAAATATAGCTCATCTATCTCTATGTCATTTATCCTGGAATAAGTTAATAAAAATGAGTAACAATCAGATAATTGGGAAATTTCAAATTGTCAAAATATGGCCCAGTATTCTAGTCTGTCAAGATCTCTTTAGAGCTAGACTTTGTTTCCCAACATGTTACCCATTCCTCCAACTTTCTGATGTCTGAAAACAGAGAGCTTTCCATACAGTGGGAGCTTAATGAAATTTTACTAAATTATATTTGTTGTATTTGATCACATACCTGAAATGTGCTTAAAGGCTTCTGGTCATTTCTTATCCCTAGATGTCAAACTTTTTGCTACTCTGCTATTAATTAATAACACAAATCCATACAGTCTACAAATATCATAATCCCAGCCCCTTCACAAAATTCAGATTCACAACAGCATGCACCATCATTTTACAGAAATATTCTGAATTATCAGATTCACCTTTTCCATTATGTTTTTTCTGTACACTTTATTCCACTGGCTTCCCCATCACAAGATAATTCTTAGAAGTTAAGCCTCTTTCTTTCTTTGTGTACCTTACAGTGTCTAACATGTTACTTTGAACTGATAGAAGTATAGTATGCACACATGCACATGTGTGTATATATACATATATACATATATACATATGTATACATACATATATACTATATATGTATATATATACATATATATATTCAAGTGAGGAAAGTTATTTTTATTTTACTAAGCCATTAACTAGGCAAGCGAAAATACTACACCTTTCATCAATATTCCTTTCCTAATAAAAGGACATAAAATAATGAATTCATTGATTTCTATCAAGTCTGAAAGATTTGCTAACATGATACTTATTTTAAAACTTTCCAGCAAGTGAAATATATATGTATATTACAAATACATTCTTATTAGCTAATTCTTTCCCTTTGTCTTAAAAAAATTGCAAGAAATACTCACTCAAGGGGAAAAAAATTCAAAAGTAGATAAAAAATCAAAGGAAGTACACATCTTTGTTCTTGAGATTGCTGTCTCTTCTCTGATCAATAGGGCCTGCTAGTTAAATCCAAGACATGTCTTCAGTTGGTATTTTCTATGCTCAGCAAGTCCTAAAGGATCATGAGAGCCACATTGGCAGTGGGAGTTAAAGGGCATTGCTTAACCTTTCATTTCTAATCCTGCTAAAATAGTACAGCATCCCAGGGTACATAATTATTTGTTCTTGTTGAACAAAAGAAATAAACTTTACTGCAGTCTTTCCTAAATTTCTTTGGTTGAGCCAGATTATAGTAGGATTCTGACATCAATTTTGACCTTCAAAATATTAATGAATCCATTGCCCTATTGTTAATTTCCTCTTTTTACTGCCAAATTTAGAAATGAGTTCCCTTTGCAATTCCCATTTATTTGAAAATCTAGCAAATCTTTCAAGAAGAAGCAAAATTGCCTACATGCATCAAACTTATACAGTATATCTTCTAAGGCTTCTTTTTCCAAAAGACAATTTTTCTCCTCTAGCATTTGATAAAAGGCTGTTACAAGTATTGGATATAAATTAAGATCTTTCAGGACCAAAGAACAACCTATTAACTAGTACAATAGGTGATTTATTTCAATTATTTGCAAATTCTATTTTTTATTATGCTAAATTTTTGCTTACTTTGTGTGTAACAATTCACATGGTGTTTGTAACATTTAAAAAATGTCAAACATCTAATCAAAAAGGTTGGTAAATTAGTTTTTCCTCTATTAAGTAGAAAATACTATTTTCAATTCTTATTGTATTTGCTGACAGATCATGTTAAAGTTTTTTAACTCAAACATTTTTCATTATTTTAATTTGTAAGTATTAGTTTTCAACAGTATTATTTTCTACTGCCTAAACCACATTAGACTACTTTACCATGAAAGAATTTACATGTAAAACTGTCTATGAATTTTCAAGTGTATCACAAAATCTGTCCTGGATATGGTCTAAGAATAGCTCAGATGGAATTTTGAAGATAAAGACTGATATTTCTCAAATGAAACCTATTGCAAGATTGTAATATTTTCTCAAAATGAATATATTGATTCATTAATTAAAGCAGACAACTTGATGGAAGTTGGCACAACTCTTTCAGTGGTCTTGTCAGAGGACTGTTCGAGGTGATGTTATCAACTCTGAGATCTCATAGCAAAATAAGATTTATAGTAAAAGGTAATTTTAAAAGACATTTTTCTTTATTTTTGCTCAAATATTTAAAGTAGGCACCATTTTCCTTCATAGTTGCACTACAGCTATTTGAGGATCTGGAATTCTATCCATGTGGGTCCTCCATTGTCTGACACAGCTCATAACTTCTCTCCAAACTGAATGTTCTTCATAAGTGTCTTTGAAAATAATACTACTAATAATAAAAATAATAATTAGCCTTCGACCAGTATGATAATGTCTCCTCAAAGGAAGGTAATTTGGTCCTTGGGTGTTCTCTCTAGGCCCATACTCAAAGCCTTTCTAGGCTAGTAAAGGCTACCAAAGCCTGTACTCTACTGTCATAGCTTTAAAGGATCACCTTCACATCATAAGTAGGAATTGGAGGATTGTAGTAGAACAACCATTATTCATAATGACTACTGAAGCACTGCTTCTGAGACTATGCTAATAATAAAAGTAATATAAGATAATGACATTCTTTAATCTGCTTTACAACCAAAAAATTCTACTTATAGCAAATAATAATATTAATTCAAATAAACAACCTCATTTTCAGCCTAATGTAGAGCTAAGTTTTTGAAATATTTTATGTCTTTTTATCTTCTCCTCCTCCTCCTCCTCCTCCTCCTTCTCCTCCTCCTCCTCCTCCTCCTCCTTCTTCTTCTTCTTCTTCTTCTTCTTCTTCTTCTTCTCCTCTCTCTGCGTCTTTGTCTTTCTGTCTCTTTATGTGCGTCTCTCTGTCTCTCTGTCTCTCTCTCTCTCCATTGCTAGTTTTCTCCTTACATATTTCCTTCCATTTGCCAAATTCTAAAAATTTCTTCATAAAGTTCTAGTCAAGTTCTCCAGAAATGAAAAATTAAAAGTATGGTAAGATAGCAAGAGGAGATTAGGTAGGGGCTCTTTTCCACGTCAATCATACTTCCTTTCTTCCTTTTCAGTTCTCTTACTCATCATTGATCTCTTTAATCATGAATCCAGTATAATTTTCTCAATTATTATTCTTTTCTACCTTTCTGCAGTATTTAACACTATTGACTTCTTCTTTCTAGATATCTCCTTACTCTGAATTATCACAACACTGCTGTCTCCTAGTTCTCCCTATACTATTGTGACCAATCATTCTCACTCTCCACTTCCAAATTACAATTTATATTTAATCCCCCATGTATAGCTGTTAAAGATGTATTCTTAGCCTTTCTCTTTGTATGTTTATTTTTGCTTGTATCTGTGTCTCTTTCTGTCTTTCTCTATCTGTCTTTTTCTGTATCTGTCTGTCTGTATTTTTCTGTGTCTCCGTCTCTCTCCAAGCTCTGACTCTCTCTTTTTCTCTTGCTCTCTGATTTGCAATGATTTAATCAACTCATCAGTTCGGAAAGATTCGATTATCATCTTTACCAAGAATTCTCCTGAATTCTAGGCCTGCAATTTGAAATCACCTGCTGGACATTTCCACCTGAATTTTCCAAAAGTGTCTCAAGTTTAATTAGTAAATGAGAGCTTTTCTTTTCACTTAAAACAACGACTTCTAACTGCCCTATTTTTATTGAGGAAATACCTGTCCTTTCAGTACCCCAGTTTAATAACCTGGAAGTTGTCTGCAATTCTTCATTCCACCTCAGTCCCTATATCTAATAAGCTGATAAATTTTGTTAATTTTACATCTAAAATTTCTCTCTGACCTTTCCCTTCCTTTCTATCCACATGACAATCATGCTAATTCCAGGTCAAATCACATCTCATTTGGACTATCTTAATGGAGTCCCTACGTCTAGGCTTCTCATGCCAAATGGGCTATGGGAATTGACTCTCTCTCTCTCTCTCTCTCTCTCTCTCTCTCTCTCTCTCTCTCACACACACACACACACACACACACACACACACACACACACACACAAAGTGTTTATTTATTTGAGTAAAATTTGTTTTCCCCAAATAGAATGTAAACTCCTTGAGGACAGACTATTTCCTTTTTGCCTTTGTATTATCTATTGAATGGTAAGTTAGTTTTTAAATACTTGTTGAAATTATATTGAAATTGCTTTCTCTTTTAATAACAGGTGCAATAGTTGATAAAGTTATGCTAGATTGGTTAAGGAATGGTATCACTTAGAGTGAGTTTAGAATGTAGGTCAAAAAATCATCTTGTGTGACAATATTTTCTAGATACTTGAAAGATGAAAGAGCATTACCCTCAAAGGGTTGAGAAAAGTCCTAGGATCACACCAGGCTAGGATGAGTTGAGGAGAAGACTGAAGAAGTTCGTGCTTAGCAAGCTCCTTTTGTGACTACTTTTAGTGTTGTAATTTTAAATTCTGTGTGCTCAAACAAAGCATTGCAGAGTTAAATGCCTTTAACAACACCCTTTCCATGTATTTTGAAGGTGTTGATAGTGAGGGTGGATGAAAGGGGACTAAGGCAATATTGAGAAGTTTAGGGTGATAAATAGCTGTGGTGAGACTTTCCCTGATTATCAAAATTTATTGAAAGATGGTTTTATTACAATAATATGTGGAGAATTAACACAAAAGACAATTTATAACTAATATAAAAATTATGTGATTGTATATAGGAAATTCCTAGGTGAAGAATTTCCATCTATCAATCTAAGTACAATATGCAATCTAAAGTACAATTTAAGTACAATATGTAGTCTAAAGAGTGTCAGCGCAATGACATGGGGTAATGTCTTGACTTGCACAGGAATTGGAATTAAGTGAGACAGAGTTGAAGAAAATCATCAGCTTCACTCTCTATTCCAGTCATCAAAGTCTACTGGTAAAATAAAAGTCAAGACAATTGGCAATAACCTTGAATGCAGTGGATGACCTTGACATCTTTGATGTCAGACCAAGCTCTAAGTACTTCACAGTGTTTCTTAAGGGAAGTAATCATGTATTATGTTACCTAAACTTTGTATTTCCCCTACCACAATTTTTTAATTATTTAATAAATGTTGATTGATTCATTGAATTATTCAATAAATTATTCAAATTCACTCCTAATTAGATGCAATTTATTTTCCAGAAATTGCTCTTACCTGTATTCTGGAGCCATCTTATAGCTTTGATAGATATAACATTTATATAGCATGTTAAGAGTTATCAAGTGCTTCACATATATGTTATCTTATTTGAGCCTTGTAACACCCTTATAAGATAGGTGCAGATGAAGAAACTAAAGCTGTTAAATACTAAGTTCAGAGTCACATTGCTAGTAAATGGATGAAGCTGGTTTTGAACTCAAAATTTTTTCTGATTCCAAGGCTAATGTTCTGTCTACTATATGACTATTAAGAGGTTTTGCTTACTCATGTAAATAAAGGAGCGGGTTGTACTTTAGAGAAATGAAAGCCTCCGCCATGGTCCTAATCTGAAAATTCATTATAGTCTAAAGGTGAACACTTGGTTTTCTAAAACTACACCAAAAGCATAAGTTCACCAGATTTACTAACCTGTAGAAGCTTCAACACATGAGATTGGTGATGGGCTAGATGGCTTTCATAGAAAGATCAGGCAAGGTAAAGAATCACATCACCAGTCTAGGCACATAGTGATGGTGTGGTTTGGTTTGGTTTTGTTGGGGAGGGGGAGAATTGGAGAAGCTGCAACTCTTGATAATTATCTGCCAAGTTGTAGAAAGTTCACAATCAGCATTGGTGAAAGGAGTATACTTGCAGTGAAATCATATATTTAGGTATATCGGAGTAAATATTAAAGAAAATTTAAGAAATGTATGTTGCCTATGTATTTGTATTTCTTAGAGGGAAGAAAGGAGAGCTGGTTAAAAAAATAATCCTTCATGGTGACTGGTAAAGTTTGTAGATGTTTTAAACCTGGATCTTCTCTATGGAAAAAATAGCCTAATTTTGATGAATCATAGAAATATCTCTTCTGAAATAAACAATAATGGGATCCTGAGCAACATGAAAGAAATGAGTGGTCAGAATGAGCCTATGTCTACAGTGACTCATAAGTAGAAGAGTTTGAAAGAGAATAGTCTACCAAATAACTTCAACTGTTCCTGCAGCCCATACCCATATAGAAATTGATAGCATTTTATAACACAGAAAGGAGACTAGAGGAAGGAAATCCAAACAAGGAGATGCCCTGGAAGATTTGCCTACTCTTTTCAGAACTTCTTAATTGCTCTTCAGATCTATTCTCTCTTTTTCATCCTGTTGACAAGCAAAGCTTGAAAGTCATACCGTAAGTGCTTCATGAATTAAATAGATCACACTTGACTGATTGGGAACTATGGGCTGGTACCTCTTCGAATCAATCTGTGTTTTATCAATGTGCTTCTATTGATTTTTTTTTATCTTAGAATGGCTAGCTGAAAGACAAAATACACTGAAAAAATTTCATAAAAACTACATCCTTATTACTTATGTTTTAGCTTCCTTATTTCTAATCTGCTACTTTTAAAGCTGACTTATACTCATAAACAAGGTTTGTTCCCTATCTCTCAATAAAGTTTAAATTCTTAGCCTGTTTTGATGCAGACAACTGCATCTACTTTTTACCATTTAAAAAGACAGGCATTTAAAAAAATATTGACAGCCAAACAGCAGGCTTGTTATTCTTGTCTGCCTCCAGAGGAGCTATTCAAAAAGCCAAATGTGGTCCCTACTTCCTATTCAAGTGGCAACTGAAACAAGAGTATAAAAGCTGACAATTTGTAACTTTATTGGAAAGAAGCCTTCCAAAGCCAAGCCATGACTGGAGAGACTGTACAGTTTGTGGGGGAAAAGAAATCTGAAATAGAGACAACTTTTATCACACGCTGTTTCTCTCAAAGAAACACTCTCACCACCCAACATAAAGGGGATGTCGATTCTTTGAAACATTTAGATTCTTCCTGATGTTAAAAGCTTTTCTTTGGAATCACTCCACCCACTGTGGAGGAAATCAAAGCAAGGAGTCTGGTGTAGTATTTTTTTTTAATTGAGCCCGTTCCCTTGAAAAACAAATACACGTAACCAATAAAATCTCTACCTTGGCCCAAGTTATGCAATCGAAGAGGGACAGAACAATTAATTGTAGAATTTGAGGGCAATGGAAACAGGCATAGCAAGAACAGCTATTTTACATTTGCCTTCATAGCCCTATTACTTAGTAAAACAGATTACTTATAGTTAGGCTTTAGATACTTATTTTGTCATGGACTCTAAGGTTTGCTTACCTACAGACTAAATTCATGGAATCAGTCCACAACTCTTTACTTTCCTTTGACTATTTCGAGGCTATCAATCTTCTACAGGTAGTTTGTTAGCTATTTGTGCTTCACTATTCCTGATCACTCAGCAAGGCTGTGTTTGAACAGCTCTTTTTAATATAATTTGGTTCTCACATAAGAACACTCATGTAGTTCCAGGCTAATCTAGAAAGTCTTTGAAATAGCCAACAATAAAGGTGACATGGACTTGTTAGCTTATCCAGAACTGTCCTAGTATTTGGCTCTAGGAAGGTTTTTGATCACTACACTGCATATGACAACTCCAAAAGGAACAGTAAATGTGGTCCTTCCCATTTCTTGCTCGACACAGTTGCATATCCAGAAGGATAGGTCAAAAGAGGGGGGAAATTTTGTATATGTATGTGTATATGTATATGTAAAATAACAGCATATAATAATATAAAAATTATATATCTATATCTATCCATCCATCTACATGCATGCACACACATATATATATTGTATATATAAAACCTATATATCATATATACATATATACAAGTGTGTGTGTGCCTGTCGGTGTGTATGTGTGTATCTCCTCTCATGTATGTTACAGGAGGTAAGATCAGTTATTATATCTCTCCTGGAAACATTTCCAACTTTTACTAAGCCTAAATTGGAAGCCCAAATAAGTTCTGTGAATTATATATGAGATTCAAGGTTTTAGATAAATCCTTAAAACTTTCTGAAAGGTAATCAATCCTTTGATTTTTTTTCCATTTTCATGTCTTTTATTTGTTTTTGCTTAGAGAGGTGTATCCCATGACAAAAAAAAAATCAAAATTTTCTAAATAGGCAAAAGGAACTTTATTTACATTTGTAAAATGACCTCTGACATTATAAAATAGATTTGAAACAGGAGTAGTGTGTGGTGTGAATCTCTTGAATTTTAAAATATGATGTTATTTACATATAATATGTTAGGAAGAAATCTACCTAGAGTGAAGAGTAAAAATGCCTTATTACCTGCCTTTCTTCTCCTTTATATATCTTTCCAATCTAAGATCTGTTATCTATGCTTTTAATGGAGATGAGAAGGGACCTAGCATAGGAAAGTCAACATTAGCCTTACACCTTGAAAAAAGTTGATTTTGACAAGGAAAAAAATTAAGTAAATTTTAATTCATCTTCTAACATTGGTGGCCATGATCTTAAGGCAATTGGCATTCATTTCCATTCATCATGATATACTCTTGCTCCAACACACTTAAGTACAGGAAGAACTAGCAAAACTTTTTTTTGTAAGACACCATTTACTGTTAGCCTGTCTTAAATAACGTTTTGCTTATCCCTTAGCTGTTGGTTGAGAACTGATAAAGAATCCATAGGACAATGTGAGTGAGAAATAATACTCATGGTCAAACACTTTTCTTTGTGGATGCTGTAGTCAATCAGAGTAATTGAAATTTTAGAATGTTGCTGTGTAAATTATTCCCATACACTCATTCTCCGAAGAATGCTTAAAATATTTCCAATGCTAAATGAGGAGAGCTTTCACAATTGGCTTCAAATTTTAAAAAATCCTAAAGAAAACTGAGCTTTTTGTGAGATTTATTGTCATTCAGATGTAAGAGATCACAACCTTTCAATATTAAAAAATAACAAAAGCAAAATCAAGATTACAATCACTCTTTCCACAAGGAAGGCAGCTGTCTTCCCTAGATTAGGGATTAAGGAAGGAAAAGAATTGGGACAGAGAGACTGTTTACAAGACTCTTACAGTAGTCATGAAGGCCTGAACTAAGGTGCTTGTTAGGTGTGAGAAGAGATAGATTCAAAAGTTGTAGATGTGACAAAAGAGAAAATTTGGATAGGTGGAATGGGGAACATGAGGAGTCAAAAATATCACCAAAGTTCTGAACCAATGCACTAGAATGATGGTGGTGTCTTAAACATAAATCAAGAGTTTGGAGGAAAGATGTCATGAAATCTGTGTCAGGATCATCTGTGATCTGTAATACCTCCCCACTCCTATTCCTGCTTATTCTGTGTGACTGTAGCAACAACTCAGCTAGCAGCTGTTGTGGGGGTAAAAGACCACACAAGCCCAACAACAAGAATGCTGCCAGCACAAGTTCTTTTCATCTGCTTTACTAAGGAAAGCAACATTAAAAGGTTAACAATCTTATTTTAATCCAACATATACATATAAACTCACTTAGTTCAGGAGGAAGAGCCAGAAACCTGAACTACAGAGCAAATACAAACATATTACAAACATACACAATATAAAGAGACCAAGTAACAATTCATTGTTACCAGGAAAGCATCATCATCTGGGTTGATGAGCTGGGAGGCTCTTAGAGGGGCTGCCCAGAGTTTCCACATCAATACTCCTCCAGGAGTGAGATCCTCAAGCAAACAACTCTGTTCTTTCTTTTTATACAGTCTGATTACCAGAACCTAAGCTCATACTATGTTCTCTGGTTTTAGCAACTCCCTTTAGGGTCCTGGGGGCTTCCCACATCTCTCAAACTAGGGAACTAGTTTCCTGACCAGCCTGGGCTTTGCACCTAGTAAGACTCAATCAAAGACACTTAACTAATTTAGCATTCTAAAACACCAGAAAAATGTCCCACCGTAATTACCAATACTGTGACTACATCTGTAACAACTAAAATGTGAAGAGGTAAAGCAGGGGCTTTTATACTCATCAGTTGTTGCCAGTAGTTCAAAGACCATTCATTATAGCCATGAGGTGATATAGAAAGGAAATGATGGATTTCCCATGATACCTACACAGCTGCTGCTATACTCTCCTACCTAGTGGTTAAGGTTGTAATTGCCTTGAGGTCTGACATAGACTGAGAAAGGAGATTGATAATTTTGCAAAGTGGAAAGAGAAGTTAGAGGGAAGAAGTTTTGAGGGTCATCATAGTTGTGTTGGAGTCGAATCTATAGTGGCCGTGGCTCACAGTTTGTGATGCTATTCATCTTCCCACCTTTCAATAAGTTGATGAAATGATCCATCTGCGGTCAAGCCATGTCTTCCAAGGAGTTCCAATCTCTATTTTGGAAACCATTGACTTAGAAGAAACTTCATTAATTCTCTATGTCTCTTGGAAAGCAGATTTCCAAATGGACTAACTAGTGTTCAGAGAGACTAGCTGTCTCTGAATATTTCCCAAAGACAACCTTCAATTCATTTTTTCTGTGTTTCCCTCTACCTTTCTATGGGAATTCTCACTCTTTCTTAGGTCTAGGAGGCTTACATACTGTCTTTCCTTGTCTGCCCAAAAAAAGTAGTTTCAAGGCTTTCAAAAAAAGCAATAAAAAACCTAGAAAAAGTACCTTTATTACTCTTTCCCATTTTCTTAGAGGGATTTTCACTGTAAATTTCAATTCTCTTATGGGCGCTATGTATCTTCTACTCTTATGGATCTTATCAAGTATGAATCATTTTTCTTTTATGTCATGCCTTCATTGCCTAATGTAGTAGGAAGGCCGAATTTATGATCTCAAATATAATCATGTATATGTTTGAATGGTCCGAAATCGCAAGGTATGAGAGATTCTCTAAGGAGAAAACAACAAGAAATTTATTTAGGCCCCACCGCAGCAAAAAC
>JAQQSZ010004352.1:0-14179 GCA_028646595.1 Phalanger gymnotis | reverse complement strand
AAGGGAGGAATTTCAATAAAGGGGGATAGGTTAGGAAGGAGCAAAACACAGTTAATCTTTCACAACATGAGTATTGTGGAAGGGTTTTACATAATGATATGCATGTGGCCTATGTTGAATTTCTTGCCTTCTGAGGGAGGGTGGGCGGAGAGGGAAGAGGGGAGAGAATTTGGAACTCAAAGTTTTAAAAACAGACATTCAAAAACAACAACAAAAAAGTTTTTGCATGCAACTAGGAAACAAGATACACAGGTAATGGGGTGTAGAAATTTATCTTGCCCTACAAGAGAAGTGAAAGGGGGATGGGAGGGGAAGAGGGGTGACAGAAGGGAGGGCTGACAGGGGAACAGGGCAACCAGAATATATGCCATCTTAGAATAGGGGGGAGGGTAGAAATGGGGAGAAAATTCATAATTCAAACTCTTGTGAAAATCAATGCTGAAAACTAAATATATTAAATAAATTAAATTAAAAAAAATAAAGACTCTGGTCAGTGACAGAGAAAAATAAAAAAAAAAAGATAACCTTTCTCAGTAAAGAAACTTGTAAATTTTTCAGAGATGAGAAGCCCCAAAGTGTACAAATTCTAACATTTTGCACAAAAATGAAAAAAATTCACTGTATTAGAGGGAAAGATTTTATTTTGCTTTTCTTTTTTAAAGTAAAAGGAATCCAGGAAAGAGTCTGGTACTTATATTGTAATAGAGATAGTATGGTGTGGTAGATAGTATGTGGCAGCCAGGTGGTTCATTGGGTAGAGCACCAGACCTGGAGTCAGGAAGACCTGAGTTCAGATTTGACCTCAGATATTAGCAGCTGCATGACCCTGGGCAAGTCCCTTAACCCTGTTTGCCTCAGTTTCCTCATCTGTAAAATGAGCTGGAGAAGGAAATGGCAAGGTATATTTTTGCCAAGAAAACCCCAAATAGGGTCACAAAGAGTTGGATATGACTGAAAGAAATGAGTTCATCATTCTGCCTCTAACACTTGCTAGATGCGTGATTCCAGGCAAATCATGTAATCTTTATGTGTCTCATGCAGTTCCTTGGGTCTTAGCTGTAGAGCTATGGGGGAAAAACAAACAAACAAATAAAAATACTAGATCTAAATATAGGGCACCTGGGTTCAAATATTAGCTCAGTTATTTACAACTGAATACTTTGTTCACACCTATAATTTCATTGGTATATGGAACTTCTAGTAAGGAACCCCCTTACCCAGTGTAGACAAGTTACTGCTTCCCAGCTTATAGTCTTAGGGAGTGGCTTGAGGCATGGAGAGGTCAAGTAACTTGCCTAGAATCATCCAGACAGAAAATATCAGCTTCAGGACTTGAACCAAGGTCTTCCTGACTCCAAGAGCCGTTCTTTATCCACTATACAACATTGCCTCTCACTGGCTACTTCCTGTCTATAAAATGAAAGGGTTCAACTAGTTGACTCAAAATGTCTCTATTATGTCTAAATCTGGGAACCTGTGACTTATTAACTAATAGACTGCATTGATGGAGGGGATTTCCATACCAAGAGCATTAAAGAAATTTCATACTGATACTGAAATTATGACCCTGAGGCACATATTCTTGATTGGAAAGTTCCCTATTCTGGATCACCATTTCATGAAGGGCCCCATTTGCACTCACCTCACTCTTGACTCAATGTTTTTTTTTTCCCATTCTCTTAACAGCAGCTTTACCTTCCTCTGACTTCTAATTCTCCTTTATGTATTGCTTTCCCCCATTAGAATGTAATGAGGTCAGGGACTATCTTGTTTGCTTTTATTTGTATCTTCAGTGCTTACTTAGTACAATGCCTGGTACTTATTAAATAATAAATGCTTCTATCCATCCTTCTATCCATCAATCCATCTATCTATCTATCTATCTATCTATCTATCTATCTATCTATCTATCTATCTATCTAATCTCCTTAAATACAGATAGTTCTTTGATTCAGCATCCAGGAGAGCAATTTGGAACTATGCCCAAATGGCTATAAAACTGTGCATACCCTTTGAGCCAGCAATACCACTATTAGGACTATATCCCAAAGAGACCATGAAAAAGGGAAAAGCACCCACATATACAAAAATATTTACAGCAGCTTTTTTGTGGCATCAAAGAATTGGAAATTGAGGGAATGCCCATCAATTGGGAATTGGCTGAACAAGTTGTGGTATATGAATGTAATGGAATACTATTGTGCTATAAGAAATGATGAGTGAGTGGATTTCAGAAAAACCTGGAAAGATTTACATGAACTGATGCTGAGTGAAGTGAGCAGAAACAGGAGAGTATTGTGCACAGTAACAGCAACATTTTTCCATGATCAACTATGATGGAGTTAGCTCTTCTCAGCAATATAATGATGCAAGACAATTCCAATAGACTCATGATAGAAAAGGCTATCCACATCCAGAGAAAGAACTGTGGAGTCTGAATGAAGATTGAAGCATACTATTTGCTCTTATTTTTTTCTTTCTCATGGTTTTCCCCTTTTGTTCTGATTCTTCTTTCACAATGACTAATTTGGAAATGTTTAATGTGATTGTAAACATATAGCCTATATCAGATTGCATGCCATCTTGGGGAGGGGAGAGGAGAAGGAGAAAATTTTGGAACTCAAATCTTATAAAAGCAAATGTTGCAAACTATCTTTACATGTAATTAGAAAAAATAAAATACCATTAAGTGGAAAAAATACACACAAAATTCTTGACCATGACTTGAAAGTTGTGGCTTCCTATTGTTACATTGGTAACATTATAAAATCTAGCTTTTACAAATAGCAGCTGGTTCAGTCACTCTATTTCAGCATCTCTTCTGAAGGGGCAAGCACATGCTCATGTTGATTAAATAGACAAATAATGTCCATTGTAACCTACAATTGGAGAATAAAAAGGGATTGGACCTGTGATTTCATTGATACTAGGGAGCTCCTAATGAGAACTTTCCTCTCCCTAATGCATATTCATAGCCTTAGAGAGTTACTTGGGGGTACCTGAAAGGCTAAAGGATTTGCCCAAAGTTATACACCAAGCTCTTCCTGATTGGAGACCAGATCTCTACAGACAATACCATGTTGCCTCACATGAAGCACTAGGCTAGTAAACAATTATAAATGTAAAGAAAAATAAAAACATTGACATAGTGAAATATGTAGGTGAAAGAGTGTCAGATTTTGAGTTAGAGGAACTGTGCTCAATTCCAAGTTTAGTTACTTCCTAGCTGTGTAACCTTGGGCAAGTTACTTAATCTAACTGGGCCTCAGTATCCTTATTTACACAACGAAGGAGTTGGACCAGCTCACCTCTCAAGTCCCTTCCTTATCTTGCAACACGTGCTTATTTTGTATATATTTGGCACAAACTTCTATATGTACGTTAGTCTCCCCCAATCGAATGTAACCCTTAGTAGAATGAGGGCAGACATCTCCCCTCCCCTCCCCTCTCCTTTTCCTTTTCCTCTTCCCTCTTTCCTTGTACCCTTTTCTTTTCCTTTTACCCCTTTCCTTTCCTTCTCCTTTCCCCCTTTCTTTTCCTTTCCCCCCTTTCCTTTCCTTATACTTAACTGTGGACATGTTGTATACCCTGAGCAGAATACAAACTCCTAGAAGGTAGCAACTTCTTTTCATGTTTTGTATCCCTAGAGTCTAGCATGGTGCTTTGCATACAGTAGGCACTTAATAAATGCTTGTTGGAGTGGACTGAATTAGATTTTGGCTGCCTTGGTGTTGCCCCATCCAACAGTACCTAGTTCTGACTGAAGGGAAGAATGCTGGTCCTGGGGATGGGGAAGTGATATGGTTGGAATGTGCAGGACAATTTGTCTTCTTTCGGTGTCCAGGGGACCGTGTAATTAGCTCCTTCCTGTGCTTTGAAAAGGAAGGACATTGTAGTAAGGCATGTGTATTTTAGACATGATACAATTTTCATTACTCTGTTGTCAGATTAAAATCATTCATCTCAATACACACACCAAGAAGAATCGAGAATTTACAAAAAGACATCAGAAATTCTAAAACATAATATGAAACTTTAATAGCTCCTGCTGACTTCATTCTCCCCACAAATACTGGCTGAAGCCAATCTTAGGTTCGCTTCCAAAGATTACAAAATGAAGTAGAACAAAATGTATGTTTCTTTGATGATTGTTTCTTCAATATAGGGCATTTTCCTGCAGCGGGCAAATTCCAAAGCTATCTTCTCTGCCATGGATTTAGGAGTCAGAGCAATTGTCATTATCAATCATTTTTGATATGATAGTTATAACTTATGTCCAGATCGTCTTTATAGTGTTACATATTTATTGCTTTATGTTGCTAAAGGATTTATTTATTTATTTTATTACTTTCAGGCAAAATCAGAATTCATAACTTTTTTTCACAGGACAATAAAGTAAGGCTACCAGGACAATTAAACAAGACATTTCATTTATGCAATGGAAAGAGCTTTGGATTTGGAATCAGAGGCCCTGGGTTCAGATCTCAATTCTAGTACTTAGCCTGTGTGACCTTAGAGAAACCACTCAACCTCTCTTAGATTTAGTTTTCTCATCTGTAAAATGAGAAAACTCAATTAGAAAACCTCTAACTCACTTTGATAATTTTTTATTAAGCACCAACTAGGTGTCAGTCATTATGCAGGAAAGCAGGTGTCAGCCAATAAGCATTTATTAAGGATGCCCTCCTCAAAGAGCTCACATTCTAAGGGGGGAAAGGAGGAAGACAATATGCAAATAATGATGTACATATAGGATGTATACAGTGTTAAATGGGTGTTTGCTGCTGCTGCTGTTTGTCCTTCGTTCTTGAAGAGGACCATGACATCAGGGAGGTGATGCCATGACATGTAAGTGAATTGGATTTAAGTGAGGGAGGGCTATGCAAAGTCACCAGCCTCACTTTCTCCTCTGGAGCCACCTGGGTCCAGTGGCCAGATATGGATCAGGACATCTGGAAACATCCCAGGATGTAGTGGGGGACCTTGGCCTTTGCAAGGTAAGGTCTTTAACAGTCCTCGGTTTGACTGAGGCATTGCCCATTCAGTGATTAAGGCTTAATAAAACAAGGCAAAGAATATCCTCTTTACAAAAACAGACCTAGGGGAAGACCTTTAGGGTTTCTGGAAAAACAGAAACAATTGTTATTTACATTTATTCTGAGCCAATCAGGGCCCAAAATGTGACCAAATAGAGCTTTGTCTGAGATGGAGTTAAGGCTGGTCTTTAAGAGAAAAAAGTGAAAACAAGAAAAAAAAGTTTCAGAGATTAAAATTTACATTCCCTTTGGCAGAGTACCTGCAGGTAGGGTTGTGGTACCCTATGTGGAGAGAGAGGGAAGGAAGAAGGGAAAGAAGGAAGGAAAGAAGAAAGAAAGGAAGAAATAAAGAAAAAGAAAGAGAGAGAGAGAAAGAAAGGAAGAAAGAAAGAAACAGAGAAAGAGAAAGAAAGAAAGGGAGGAAGAAGGAAAGAAAGAAAGAAAGAAAGAAAGAAAGAAGGAAGGAAAGAAAGAAAGAAAGAAAGGAAGAAGGAAAGGAAGAAAGAGAGAAAGAAGAGTTGCCCAACTGGAAGTTTGGTCCCTAATGGGCAGCTCCTTCTCTACTCACAGAGGTTTCTGTTTGTCCTTTGTTCTCAAAGAGGACCATGATGATGCCATGACATGCAAGTGAATATTCTCTGAGGGAAGACACAGCAATGGGAGGGACTAGGAAAGCCTTTTGCAGAAAGTGGTTTTTGATTTAAGTCTCAAAGGAAGAGAGGAGAGTATGCCAGGCATGAAGGGCAGCAATTGAAAAGGAACCCAGTTGGGAGCTGAAGTATAGTATGCATGGAATGGCAAGAAGGCCAGTATCTCTGGATTGTAGAATGTGTAGAGGGGAGTAAAGCATATAAAAACTAGAAAGTTAGGAAGGTACCAGGTCAGGCAGCTGTTTAAAGTCAAACAGATGATTTTATATTTTTTAGAATCTATTAAAGAAGGGGTGTGTGTGTGTGTGTGTGTGTGTGTGTGTGTGTGTGTGTGAGACAGGATGAGACCTATCCTTTAGGAAGATCACTTTGATAGCTGAATGGAAGATGAACTTGAGCTAAGGAAACAAATTGGAAGACTATTGCTATAGTCCCTTTGTGGGGTGATATGGTCCTGTGCCAGAATGGTGGCAGTGTGAGTAGAGAGAAGAGCATGTATGTAAGAGAAGTGAAAGAAATGACTGAACTTGGCAACAGAAAGTGAATATGTGGAGTGAATATAGTGAAGAGTTGAGGTGATACTGAAGATGGGAGCCTGGATGACTGGAAAGATGGTCGTGCCCTTGACAATAACAAGGAAAGTAGGAAAAATGAAGCCTGCTGGATTGGGGAGAGATAATGAATCATGGATTTCCCCTGGATGTCAGGGGAAAGGCTAGGGTTGGATAAATAGATCCTAGAATCATTTGCATAGACATAATAATTGAACTTAAAAGAGCTGATAAGATCACCAGACAAAAGAGAGGGAGAAGAGAAGTTGGCCCAGGATAGAGCCTTGTCAGGCACCTGTGTTTGGCTGGATAAAGATCCAACAAAAGAGTCTAAGGAAAGGTCAAATGGGTAAAAAGATGTTGAAACATCAAACATGGGGAACAGCAAAGTCACCTTTACCTTTAAATCTCTGATCCTATCGGCCATTTTGGGCAATAATCTGCAATTCAATTCAATTGGCATTTATCCACTATTTTATTCTAAAGCCCTGTATTAGAACTTAGGGGATGTGATATAAATGAGATATGGTTTCTGCTGTACAAGAATTTATGGTCTATTAGGGGAGACAAAATGTATTCAGATAACTGTAATACAAACAATAAATGATAAATACAGAGAAAAGGCACAGTGCACTGTGAGTAATCCTAGAGGAGAGAGATTATTTCAAGCAAGGGAACATAGGGAAAATGTCATAAAGGATATGGGCTTGAGTTCATTAAACCTTGAAGGATCGGTGGGATTTTGAGAGGTAGAGATAGCTTGAGGGGAGGGAGGATCTTCCAGGGGTAAGGCATTGCATGAACAAACAGCAAGGGCCAGTGGAGTCCCTGTGATAAGAGTAGGTGGTCAAATCTGGTAGGACTGGACAATATACAGAGGAGAATCATGGGAGATACATAGCAGTAAAATTCAAGTCTAGGGTAATGGAGGAAAAAAGGTATCATTGGTGGCCCTTAAAGACCAGAGTGAGTTATGGGAAGGAGATTGAAGGCACAACGAATCTATAGTTTGCTGAGGCAGCCAGTATCAGGATTGCTCCCAGACTGACCTACTTGGGATCATTCTTTTAACTAGGATGATGGGAATCTCGAAGGGGAAGGACTTAGCACCAATGCATAGAGCTACCCTATCATGTTAGGGTCTGAGACCCATCCCAGCAGTAAAGCAGAGTGAATAGACCATTGGCTTTGGAATGGAGAAGTCCTGGATTCAAATCCCACTTCTGACACTACTTAGCTGTGTTACCTTAGACAAATCACAACCTCTCTGAACCTGTTTCCTCATTGGTAAAATGGGGAAAATGAATGTAACCATTTCTCAGGGTTACTGTGATTGTCAAATCTAGTAAAGCACTTTGCAAACCTTAAAATGCTATATAAATGTGAATTATTATTAGTTGGTTCCAGCAGCAACCTAGCCTGAGCTCTCAAACAGCCTCATGGATCAGCTACCTGGATAGTTGGCATAGCAGGAAAGGATGGGTTCCCATAATAGTCATTGATTAAAATTGTTTGATTTCCTAGATATAGAAATCTTCCATGTGTGAGTGAGGAGTGAAGAAAGAATAATAATGATATCTGACATTTTTAGAGCATGTTAAGGTTTGCAAATTTCTATACCAACGTGAACTCACATCATGCCGGTGAGGTTGATAGTATAGGTATTATCCCCTTTTTACAGATGAGAAAACCGAGGAACAGAGAAATCAGAGGATAGTAGATTCCCAAGGACTTTAGAGGACCTCCTGTCCAAGTTTCATATATTACAAACGAGGAACTGAGGCCACGAGAAGTTGTTACTTGTTTAGATTCCATAGCTAGTAAGCATCTGGGGTGGATTTCTTCTTTTAGCCCTCTATAGCACACTGCCTCAGGGCATTGATAAACTGGATCCAAGATATTGTCCCAATTCTCCCTTTTCAGTGGTTCTACATCTCCTCACGTTTACTTCTGAAGCTTGTCGAGATGTCCCATAGGCAGTTGGTGATGAGGGACTGGATGTTGGGACAAACTGTAGCACAGTTTTGGGATTAGTGTTTATTTTGTTCTTTGCCTAACTTTTGCTCCTTGTATTGCCTAAACTTTTGGCTTTTACTTTCAATTGTTGATGAAAAGTATTTGGAATTTCTGTTATATTTTTGATTTCCTACATTCCCTTCCTATGCTTCTCTTTTGCTACATATCTTTGGATGATAAGGGTGTTTAAGTCTTCTGCTATGTGTACTGCCTAGCTATAGATGTAAATTTTCCATGTCTTTCCACAGATCTCTGAGAGTTTTCCCAAATTGCTTTTCACACCTGTCCTTGGGAACATTCTTAGGTAATGCCATCTTTCCTCCCATAGTTCTTACTGTGACATACCATTTACTTCTGGGCGCAGGTCCAGAAATGTTTTTATTTCCCTATCCAAAATTATGGGAGCATGTTTTTATTCATGATAGTAATAGCCTTAAAAATTACTATTTTATTATAGTTGTTCTAGTAATACTATTAATGATAGCTGGCATATATGTCATTTGAAGGCTTGTAAAAGCACTTTCAAACATTGTCTCGTTTGATCCTTACAACAACCCTGGCAGATAGTTACTATCACTATCTCTATTTTACAGATTAGGAAGTTGAGGCAGAAGTTAAGTGACTTGCCTAGAGTCATATACCTAGTTTGTGTATAATTGAGATTTGAACTCAGATCATCCTGACTCCAAGTCCAGTGTTCTATCTGGTGTGCCATCCAGCTGCCTGTATTAGTCTATTATGGTGATTCATAATTCCATTTTAAGTATGCCTATCTCCTCTTCGAAATCATTCCATACACTGAAATTTTTGCCTTTCATTTTACTATAGGTAATTGATGATGGCGATAATAATAATAATGGTTGCTAACACATGTAGAAATTAGACAGTTTGCATTAAGCCTTTAGGCTATTTAGTTACTCTCTGGATTGAAATAACTCCTAAAATTATTTTCTTTTTCATAGGATCATAGGATCATAGATTTTAGATACTGAGTATCTTTTAAAGGTTGAGTCGCCTCATTTTACAGGTGGGAAAATTGAAGTACAGAGAGATTAAGAGTGACATCAATAGTTTGCCCAGAGTCATACGGATTTTAAGCCAGTTCTTTCAGGTTCCAAATCTGGTGCTCTATCCAGTACATCATGATGCTGTAGGAATGAAGTTATTTCTTAGGTTTGCCCTGCATTAATTAGCAGTACATTGGTAGCATGTAATGTGGAGCTGAGGATAATGTTGACAAAAAGCAGCACGAAGCCCTTGTGTATAATGGGTGTCAAGTGTTTCCAGTTTTGTTGTGACACAGTAATGGTACATAACGAAAGCATCCATGTCTTTGGTCTGTTTCATGCCCATTCATGGTTTCTTTGTTTTCATAGTCAACACCATCATCTAGCAGGTGGGCTATTGGGACTTTGTCTTGGTTCCAATATATTTTCCCTTCTTGTGGGACCAGAATATGGAGCAACACTATTCAGTCCTCCATCCTCCATGTCAAAGTGATCATTCTGTTGGTTTTGAGTAGGGCTAGTCTGCAACCCTATGCCACCCCATCTATTTCTTAGATTCACAGAGGCAATTATATCATACCGGTCACTAGCTTGGTCAATGGTATTGCCAGAGCTCAACTGGCCATTGTGTCAGAGTTCCTCCAAGACCTTCTCAGCTCCTATAGCAGTTTCAGAATACACAGAATCTGTTAAATACATGTGTGTATATATTTATATGTATATATACACACTACATATACAAATATATAAATATACATATATATTTCTTTCTATATCTCTCTATGTATCAAGCTGGCTGGCATTCTTCAGCTTGGCTCTGTCATTTACTACCTCTCCTTCCCATGACATAATTGATGGATTGAGCTTTGAGGAATTTATATTGTTGTTGCTAACAGATAATTCCAAGGTTATTACAATATAAAGTTTTTGGCTTATCATAAAATCATACAGTCTTACTATTAGAAGGGATGCCATTGGTCCCATGATCTAATCCCTGTTAAGAGCATAAATAACTTGATAGAGGTAGCAAAGTGGTACAGTGACTAGAATGTAGGATCTGGAGAAATCGACACCTGAATTCGAATCTGGCCTCAAATACTTATTGGCTTTGTGACCTGGTCAAATTATCAAACCTCTATTGCCCTCAGTTGATGCAGGGCAAACATAAGAAATAACTTCATTCCTAAAACTGGGTCAGAAGTGATTGGATCAAAGTAGCATTTTGATGTAGCAAACAGAGAACCATATTTAGATCCTGGAAGACTAGGTTTACAGACCTGGAAGATCTGTAAAATAGGATAGTAATGGCACCACTACTTATGTTATTATGTTGTTATGAAGGAATGACATTATGCTATTATGAAAGAAAAAAAATGAGATAACATTTGTAAAGTGTTTCACGAATGTTAAGGTGCCATCTATATAAATGCAAGGGATGATCGTGATGTTGGTGATGATAATTGTGACGATGACCTCTACATTATTGATGACATGCAGTTTTCCAGCCCTCTTTTAACAGTCCTGAAAACTACTATTTGTTGGGGGTTGGCCCAAAGCATAGAGCATTGGGCTTTGAGTCAGGAAGATGAGTTCAAAGGTCACCTCGATCACACACTAACTATGATTCTGGGCAAATCACTTAACCTTTCTCAACCTCAGTTTCTTCATCTGTAAAATGGTCATAATAATAGCATCTACCTTACAGAGTTGTGTGGATCACGTGAAATAACTTAGGTATGGCAATTCACAAACTACAACACACTCTGTAAATGACAGCCGTTATTAATATTAATCCTTCAAATGAACTACTGACTATGCAACATTTTGCCCCAAAATACTTCTCTTTCTGCTTCCACGGGCTCAGTTAACAATATTTGTTCTTCTTTCCCCCTTCCATAACTCCAATTAAACTCAAGCATATGGAGCTACAGAATAGTAATATAAATCAATAAAGAAGATAACCTGATATGATGAAGATGGTAAAAACCAGGGACTATGCTATAACCAAGGAGGTGACCAAATGTCATATCTACTCTCTGGCACTAACCCACCTTGAAGAACTTTCTGACATACGGCATTTTCCTGGGCTAGCTCCTTGCTTTCTTCCTAGTTCGCTTCAAATTGACTACGAAAGATCTCTTATAAGGCCAAAGAAGATTAGGTACTTTCCACTCATTTTCTTCCTCATGATCAAATAATCACTTTTGATTGTTTGGGCAGGCATGGCTCAAGGTGAGATCATCCTGTTTTGGGGACTATGGATAAGGTGAGAAAATCATCCAATATGAAAACACTCAAACCCATATAAAATCTTATAAAATCAAATTTGTAGATGAGAAAATCCTGCGTGTATAGACCAGAGTTTAAAGTTGCCCTCCCATTACTCAATGGCAGTAGGAAAAATGCTATTCTGAATGCTGCTCTGCAGAGGCCGTTGCTGATCCGATGAAGGGAAGGCAAGGGAAGGTAATAAGCACTTACATAGCACCTATGGTGCTAGGTGGTGTGCCAAGAGTTTTTCTCATATCTCCTCTGATGCTCACAACTACCCTACAAAGTAGGTGTTGTTATTATCGTCATCTGCATTCAAGGAAACTGAGGCATACAGCAGTTAAGTTATTTGCTCAGGGTCAAACAGCTAGAAAGTGCCTGAAGCTGGATTTGAACTCAGGTCTTCCTGACTCAAGGCCCAGTGCCACATAGAAGCAGATATTTGAAGACAATTTCCTCAACACTTCAAAGAATTTTCAAAGAATTTTTCAAAGAATTGAATAAATTTTAATAGATGTATTTTGAGTGAAGAAGTCAATCCAGGGCGGAGCAAATATGGACAGTGATTTCCCATGGATAATGAAGTCAAATGCAAATACTAACAGGGGCCACTAATCCATACACAAGGATCGCCATAGGCTGCATCATAATTCATTTAAAATTCAGCTTTAAAATATACTATCTTTGTTTTATTTTATTTTTATTTATTTAAAAAATATTTCCCAATTAGATTTTAAACTGGTTTGGGCCACACTCTGGATGTTGGGAACATACAGTCTGTGGACCTTGTGTTTGACATCTCTGTGCCAGATGTTCTTGTTTGTGGATGACAATACGCTGTTTGAACAACACCCCAGAATATCACAGTCTCCTATAAGAGATCTGTCACTACTCAAAAGAATTTGGCTTAATCATTCATCCAAGAAAGACCAAGCGGATGAAGACTGTCTGTTGCCCAGATTATGACATGCAGTGGAATGGAAAAACCCATAGGCTAGTCTATCAGCATGTGTATCTGAGCCAGATAAAACGAATAGATGATCTGGGCCCAGAATTAAATAGGAGGAGAAGAGACTGAATTGCCTTCAGTAAATTATAAAGCTTATTTAATGATCCCAAACTTTTCCCCAAAACAATGGCCTATCTTTTTAAGACCAATATTCTATTGGTAGTGTTGTATGGCTTACAGACATGAAATCCAACAGTCTCTGAAGAAATGAAAATGTTTATCACACAGAAGTCAGTGGAAACATGCACAGCAAGCTTGAGAAGGTTGCAGCAGATAGAACTAGTGAGGACCTCTGAAATAGAACAGGAATGAAGACGTCATCAAGAAATGAATGTCAGGAAGAGAAGATGGGATAGCCACGTGGTAAGGGAAAGAGATAATATTTATACATTGCTAACAATACTAACTGTACAGCTAAAGTACTCCACTGGCATCCTTGTATTATCACAAGAGAGTGATGAAGGCCTCCAGTATGTTGTATGGGTCCCTCATAGTGAACTGATGGGCAGTCATGTATAAGAGTTGCACAGAATGGATGACCAGAAATGAACTGTGACCTATGACATTGGAGGGGACATCGAGCTTGATGGGATCATAGATCCATTTGTGATCCATTATTAAGAAAAACAATTATGATACTACTGTATTAGAATTTTTCAACAAAATATATCCCTACATATTTCTACATTCTTTTACTCTAAATACATTTCCTATTTAAGCAAAACTTTTAGACAGTTAGAATGGAAGATAGCACCAACTTATCCATGATATTAGTTTTTTTGTCCAGGCCTGTAATTCCAACAGTGTTGAGGAGTGTTACTCAAACTTGTTAGTTTCAGGACCCCCTTACACTCTTAAAAATTATCAAGGACTCCAAACAACTTCTGCTCATGCTGATTATATTTATTGATATCTTGTGTATGTGTATGTGTATAACCAATCATATCGCACTAAAATGGATAAAATTTTAAAATATTTATTCATTAAGTTAACCTATTATGTGTTTACATAACCTATTTTTATGAAAAAGAACTATTTCACAAAAGAAAAATGCATGAGAAGAATGTCATTGTTTTACATATTTTTGCCAAACTCTTTAATGTCCAGCTTATTAGAAGACAACTGGATTCTCCTACTTGCTTCTACATATAGTCTGTTGGGATATATTGTTTCAGTTAAAGTTTAGAGAGAAAATCTGGTGTTGCACAGATATGTAGTTGGAAAAGGGAGGAGTCATTTAATAGGCAAAAATGACTTAGTATAATTATGAAAATAGTTTTGAGCTTGAAGACCCCCTGAAAGGGTCTTGATGATCATGAGTGGTTGGTGGATCACATTTCTGAACCACTAGTATAGGGAAAAATTGGTTTGGAAACTTTTCACCGATGCAATTATGTAACTTAAGAGTCCAAAAGACTGGTCTAGAGCATAGAGAGGTCCAGTTACTGGTCCATCCAGTGTATTGACTCAGAGGCCTGTCTTCTCCACCTTCTTACTTTGCTTTTCTATGTACAGCATAGGCAAGGATGAACCACATTTCTTTTTTTTTAAATTTTATTTAATATATTTAGTTTTCAGCATTGATTTTCACAAAAGTTTGAATTACAACTTTTCTCCCCGTTTCTACCCTCCCCCCCCC
>JAQQSZ010004351.1:0-14179 GCA_028646595.1 Phalanger gymnotis | reverse complement strand
TGCCAGAAAGCACCCTTATGCCGTAGCTATTGGTAAGGCAAAGGGTTTCTAAGAGAACAAGAACCCTTACGCTTTCCTTCCTTTTTGCTCCCATTCCAGTTTAGAGGTGTGGTTTTTTTGTTTTTGTCTGTTTTTTTATCCTATCTATGCTGGTACACTTCATGGGAAGGGCTATTAAAAGGAAACAAACAAAACTCTTGGTAATGAAAAGTCAAGCAGAGGTTTGAGACAAACTTTAGTTGACTCGTGAGTGATGCTAATTTTTTGTATTAAAAATAACTTTCTATTAGCCATTATATAGGTATGCATATGCATATACACATATATAATAGTTATTATATAGTTAGTTTACATATATGTGTGTATATATATAGAGAGAGATATACACACGTATGCACATATATGTAAATTTTTTTTTTTTTAGAGAAGTCAACCCTTAGGCCCAGAGAAGTAACTCGTTGTATCTACAGAAAGGTTTTCTGCACTTTACTGGATTTTCCAAATTGTCCGGAACAAGATCACATATCCTTGTACTTTCCTTTAGTAAATTACTAGTCCCTGAGTGAAGAATCCTATTTGGATGTGAAGATGTTGAAATTGGTGGTGTCGAATGGGAGTCTGAACATTTTGAAATAATAGCTGCAGGCAGTTGAAATAATGACTATAGGCACTTTTACCAAGTTAGGGGCATGAGAGACCTGAACCAAGAGATCCGTCTTAATCATATACAAAAACTTCTCTTCTCTTGCTAAATTCTGTGCTGGAAGACAACTTGCTGGAGGGACCCGCGTGTGAGTCTGACAGTAATGATGTGCTTTGTCCTTTGTATGAAATGATGAGGCCACCGATACAAAGTCCGAAGAACTTCAGTTGTTTCAGTAATGGTGATAGATTTGTGCCGAGTCACCCATCCCTTGTGACCAGGGGCTTTCAATTAGAAGGGATCAGGGGTATAGTTGGAGACAGTTTTCTCAGTGGAAACTAACTGTTGGGGAATTGGACTCGAGAACTTTCCCAGTAATTTAGCCTTCGGAGAGAAGAGATGAAGAAACGTACAAACAAAAACTTCTGCATCCCAGAGAGCCCTGTCCCCTTCAAAATGTGCACCTTGGGGAGGTTATCTACTTCTGTAGCGATGCTGGTCGTGGCTCCGGCTGTTCGAAATGCCTCCCTTGTAATTGGCCTCTGAATAGCTTCAGCGATGTGCCAAATCTGCATCTGTCTTTTAAGGATGGCTTTGATTTTTGGTGGTAGCCAAAAGAGTTCCCAGCCGTGCCTGGCAAGTGAAGCGGGGAATCAAACTGGGACAAAAGTCTAAATCTCCTCCTGTAGGAATTGCTACATGAAATTGTTCCGGAAACTGTCCTGGCTGGGTCTGCAACAAGTTTGTGGTGTCTAGGCCCATCGAGCCAGTCCTTCCAAATGGCAGTCCCCTTTATTCATCTCCAGTGTAATTCCCATCACATCCCCCTAGACCCTGGACCCTCCAATTCTACCTCACCTCCTGTCTCTCAGCAAATGATCTGCCTTCCACTTTACTGAAAAGGTTCTTGCCCTGAGGTGGGAGTAGCCTCAGCTTGCCTCCCAGCTCAGAGGAGGAGGAGGTAGGCCTTTAGCCCATTTATCCCCCTTCATGACTTGTTGCTCATTTCCTTTCTTTCTTTTTTTTGTACTTCCATTCTGCTGAGGAGCATGCTCAGTTCTCCTCTTACCTTGGAGGGCTGTGGTGTTGTCAGTGTGTTGTTCTCTGGGCACCCCTCTGAAACATTCAACCTGGGCACGATCTCCTCCAACCTTAGGGAGGCTAGTTCTGGGATGGCAGACAGAGGGCAGCGCTTGGAACCTGTTGCCATGTTGGTGGACCTGCCCAAGGCTGTGCTTTGCTGGCAAGCCTGTGGGACCTGGGGAGCCAAGTCATGTCATGGTGGCACATGAGAGGGGAGCTTCCCTTTCAAAGGGTTTAAAAAAAAAACCAAACCAAACCTAAATCTCCCACATTTCTTTGGCTCTGAAATCTCAGCCCTCCGAGCTGCTGTGCTACTAGTAGGTACTCTTCTCCTTTGCATTTTGAAACTTAAGAGAATAGCTGCTTCTCCTTCACCCCTCCACCCTTTTCAGTGCCCTACAATCTGCCTTCATACCTACCACTTTACTGAAACAGCTCAAAGGTTGCCAGTGAACTAATTACCCAATCCAGTGGCCTTTTCTCAGGCATCCTCCTTGACCTTTTGGTTTTGCTGACCAGTCCCTTTGTCTTATACCCTCTTCTTCCTTGAGGGAGTTCACATGAGATGTTCTCAACCATCAATGGCCTTTCCATCTGTCTGACTGCCCCTCCAGCCATCCTGCATAGTTCATCTTCTCTCTTCTCTCCCATGACCCAATTTTTGCCTCCTTTTCTTTCTCTGCACTCTTTCCATTGGCATTGGAAATGTGGCAACATTTTCCACTCTCGTGGCTTCCGTTATCTCCTCTGTATTCTGTAGGATCTCAGACTCCTGCTCGCCCAGACCAGGTTTACTCTTTGTGGGCCTCTTGGTAATAACTCCATGATGGCTCAGAAGCCCCTAGCCAGGGTTCCAGCTTCCAGGAACATCAAAAGACAGACAGCTTCTGTCTTGGTGTAATGGTAATGTAAAACTTGGTTAAGGCCCTGCTTCCTGCTTTCCAGTTGCATCCTGTAAGCAGTAAGGCTCACAAGCATTATGTAAGGAACAGCATCATTAATAGGCAAGAACAAAATGAAGGGAGGAGGAGAAAAGAAAGAACGTGCTTTTCTTGAATCCCCTTCCCCTCCGCAGGAATCCTCCCAGCTCATTCTACCATGGGGTCTCTCTAGAAGACCCCACGTTTCCTCAAACTCATTTGCTTCACCTTTTCCCACTGCTGTTGCTGGGATGGATAAGATTCTCCATCTGCACTCTCTCTTTTGGCACTGTGATAACTGTACCCATTGTTAATGCAAACTAGATGGAGTCGGATGGTCTCTTTCTCCAAGTACTAATGTTCCGGTGCCAGGCCCAAAGAAAAGCATCAAGGTCATGCAGCCAAAGAGAAAGCCTCGCTAGGGTTTTGAAGCCTCTGGCAGTAAAGGGTCTTTGGCCTGCGTCCTCCAAAGAGCCTCCTGGGGAGAGAAAGTATGGGCTTATCCTCCAGTTAGGTTCTTCCCACTCACTTCCTGACTGATCATGTGTGTCTCTGTGCATCCGAGGGAGGGCACATGTACTTCTTACCTACCCGTCAGTGACTGTTGACTTTTAAGGCCCAGTTCAGATGCCACCTCTGCCACATTGTCTTCTGTGATCCCCTTCCAGCGTAAAGTGATTCATCTCCTTGGAATCTCTCGTGACATTCTTACATCTCTTATAAGTTTGAAAAATCCTTGTATTATTGTATGCAGTTGTTGGTGTATATGACTCATGCTTCTCATGCTTTTTGAAGGCAAGGACCATGTTGTTCATTTTTACACCAAGAATACCTAGTTTAGTACCTTTCAAGGTGTTTAATAAATGTTTATTGGATGGGGGAGGAGGCAAGGCAGTGTCACTGTAAGTAATGAGACTTAGGTTTGCTCTGCTTACTTACTCATCCAGATTTATTCTAGAGTTGATGTACTGTTATCTGAAGGGGCTCCCTGTTTGGGAGTGGGGGAGGGCAGGGGGCAGCCAATATGCCCCAAGTATCGGAGCTGCTGGCTGGCCTTCTTGTGGAGCTAGCTGATGTGACTAGTAAGTGAAGGGGACCTTTGAGGTAGATGGCAGGCCTTTATTTAAAGAGCCTCATCTTGGTGGGTGAGCATTGTTTATTTGAATAACTGATTTCTTACCTTTCTTGATTCTGTGATTTAAAAAAAAACATACCCTGGATCAAAAAAAAATAGTAATTGGTACTTTAAAGCATGTGTGTGTGAGAGAGACAGGGATGCAGTAAGATGAGAAATAAGAAGGGAAAGGAAGCCAGAGCAAAGATAAAAAACTAAACCGAGGAACTCTTAATATTTTGTTGTCCATTAAATAGCTGTTTCTTAGAGCCAGATAACCTGCTTTACCCAAAGAGAGAAGCGGCCTGTTGATGCTGAATCCTATCCCTTCAATTACATTATTAGTAAAAATGGCAGATTATTGTCCACTCAGAGGCTGTTTTGCCCTGGCCTCTCTGGGAGATGCTATTTTTTTTTTCCAAGTTGTCCAATAGAAGGATGCTTTTCCTTTTAAAGGTGTAGTTGGGTATTTGGACAGTGATCGTTCTGTTGAATGTGGTAAGAAGAATCTTCCTTAACTGTTGCCTTTCCCAATTTATTCATCTAGCCTCTCCTCTCCGAGGGAGATCTTGAGATACTGGTGGGGTAAGGGGAGTGATAACTAAGAGGTGATTTGCCTTTCTTCATGCTGATTGGCCGGGAGGTGGAGAGGGAGGAGGGAGAGAAGAGAGGGGGGAGGGAGGGAGGGAGAGAGAGAGAGTGAAATAAAGAGAAAGAGAGTAGTTAGGGATTGGGGGAGGTCTGTAATGTCCTTCCTGAGGCTGCCTCCCTCCCAAGCAGGGAAGAAGAAAAAAAAAAAACCCGGTGTGGGTCATGGCGCCTGGTCTCTGCTGGGGATGGGAGTGTTGCAGCTGCTGACCTCCGGGTGAAAAGTTCAAATCTGCATTTAAAAGGAGAGCCTGGACCCTTTTCTCCAGTCAAGTTGAAACAGTTAATGTTTTAAAGGACAAAATGGAGCCTTTTCCTCTGGACCTAGTTGGACCCTGCTCCCCTTGGCCATATCCCCAAACTGGAGATGCCTCCCTCCTCTGGAAACGTTTCAGCAGTTGGAACAGCGCATCATTAGGGAGATGTGGAGGCCTGGAAATTGGGGTGGACGACACCCAGGGGCCGCTCAAGGAAGCATCTAGGCCAGGGTTACCGATTCCTGCTAATTAACTGTAGGAGGCTGCGTCAAGTTAGGAGAGATTGCCCACAGCTCTTGCTTGTCTAACCTCCATCCCCACAAACCATGCTGATCCAATAACCTTTCTCTTCCCTTCCAAGCCAACCACACATGGTATGGAAACTGTTGGAGGAGCTCAGTTGGTAATCCTTCATTGCACCTAATATTCGCAAATCAGCCATGGGATGGAGTAACATTTGTGTGGCAAGAAGGCCTGTCTCCATGGAGATGGAAATTCAGCCCTTCTCTCCTCTTTACCCCTGATGGGAGTGGGAGGCTCCACTTTGTTAGAGCCTATGGTTTGAAATGAGCTATGAGCTTCTGGGTCTTAAAGGGAAAAGGATGAAAAAGAAAAAAAAAGAAAGAAAGACTACAGTATTTCCCCCATTTCTACCTCCCCTCTCCTTCTGCCTTGAGGACCAGCTCTTTGACTTCTTTCAGTACCCACCCCGCCCCCCTGCTACTTCTTGACTATCCTAATAAGGAGGAGGCTAACTCTTTCTCTTTAAACTGCTTTAATATGTGAAATAACCTAGGGATAGGCTCAGGGGAAGCCTCTGTCTGCTTCCAGAACTGACCAGTTTTCTCTCTTAAGTAGAACCTGGGAAGGGGAGGGGCCAGGGATGAGGATGACCCTTCGATTTTCTTTTCCTATTTGCCCATTTTTTCTCTCTGAAAAACTTGCTAGAATACCCTGAGTTCTTCTGACACCTCCATGTAAGCTTTGATTTGTTTACTGGGGCATTAGGTGAATGTAAACAGTTCTGCCTCTCTTATTTTATATCCCTTAAAGGGTAAGAGCGTGAATACAAATGGGTATTAGGCCCCTGGGGTTTCAATTACTTTCTCCACCCCCTCTGGTTGCTAACTAGCTGGTCTTTAACCTGCCAGGAGGAAGATAAAGTCCTTCGGAAAATAGTCTTTGGGGCACCCACCTTTTGTTTGTGCTTGGTAGTTTTAAAGAGTGATTTGTGTGTACTAGGTGGCTCTAGTCCCACCGCTGAAGGGCTGAGGAATGGGAAGGGAAGGATTCTGGCCTACTTCTTTCTATTTTGATGTTATCGGAGGAAGGAGGTTGGGGTTTGCTCCGATGCCTTATCCCGGATCTGCTGGCGTTGTTGTGTATGTGCCTTTGTGTTTGTGCCTGTGAAATGGCCTCCAGGGCCCATTTTTGTACCTGGCAGTAGCCTCCAGGACTGTTTTATATTTACCTGGCAAAGTAGTTTTAGTCCTTGAAACTTTTTTTCCCTTCCAAAATAATGGCAAGTAGCCCCATATCTGCTTTTAATTCCCTCAAAGCTCAGTAGTAAATAAGGGCCCTGTTTATCTGCTGTAACACATATTCTCATTTTCTCCTAGGGATAGGTTTCTCCCCTTCTAGAACAGGGGTTCTAGAACGTGTGTGTTGGACCTCTTTAGCAGTCTGGTGAAGCTTTTGGCCCCTCTTCTTGGAATGATGTGTCTAGATGCATAAAATGCATAGGATTACAAAGGAAACCATTCCTATTGAAATACAATTGTCAAATTACTTAAAATCAAATCAAATTCACAGACGTCAGGTTAAGCAGCTCTGTCTTGGCATTTGGTGTAGAGGCCAACAGGAATGCCTGTCAGTGGTTCAGTGTCACTCAGCCTTGTTCAGTTTATACTCTACAAAGAATTCCCCCAAATCTGCTTTCCAGTACATAGTGTGCGTCCTTTTTGAAGCCTGAGAGCATTTCTTTGAGTATCTTTCCCTATGAAACGGCTCTCCCTTCTTGAGCTGGAGAAGGTCTGCCCATTGGCTGGCTCTCGATGCCAACCAGAGAGAAGCCAGAAGCTCCAAGTGGTCCCACTCTCAGCCCTCAGTCCCTCTGAGCCGGCAGAGCCTCTCTCCGGACCCCGAGGGCCGGGGCAGTTGGGTTCCTTGTGGTGTCTGTGAGGTCAGTCACGCCATCTCGGGGGCATTTTAATTAGCAGTGCCTTAGTCATTAGTGAGTTATTGTTTTTGTCTGGAAACACTTAAGTACTGTTTACTTGATGTCTCAACGAAATGCAAAGCAGCAATTAAGCAGAAATTTGTTGGTATGAGGCAGGGACCAAAAAAGATCATCAAAAGCAGATCAGGGCTCTTCCAAACAAAATAAAACTCGCTCTTCTTTTAGCCCTCCTCAGATAACTGGAATGCTCCAAGCTCTCGGTGCCCTCCTACCTGCCCCAAGCGCACTTTGGTGGAGCTACTTGGTGAAAATGCTATTAAGCCCCTTCCCAGAATTCTTCCCCCACTGGTTTGTAAACAAACTGGTGCTCAGTGAAGTGTTAAAATTCCCCAGGCCAGGTGCCTGGGGGATGTCAAAGCCCTTTCAAAAAGGAGGATCTGTGAAAAACTTTGAGATCTTTGAATGGAAAAGTCGGTAGAACCAGAGTGTGTTATTTTAAAGCGTCTTCCCTGAGACGTAATGCTAATGCTAGCCTCATAGATTCTTCATGGTCCCCCGGGAGTGTTGGGATGCTGGAATAGATACCCCTTTTACTTTTAAGAATCTTTTTATGGATTGATAAAAGGAAAGCCGAAACAATGAATGCCTGCTTTGGGTGAGCTGGGGCTTGGTCCTGGAATTACTTGTAGGAAATCTGAACTGTCTTCCAGGCTCAAGTCATGTTGAACCTAAGGGGAATGGTTGTTCCTGGCTGGTGGGCCTGGCTCTGTCCTGGTGGTGCTGTGGAAGGCACTCGAGAAGGCTGGATGTGGCATTCGAGGAAGCAAGTTAGCTCTTAATCATATCATATTAGCCTCCTTTGCAGTAGATATGTTAGCTGGAAAACACTTAGCACTGAGTTTCTGATTGGGCATCCCGTGCTTTCTCACTGGTCTAGGTCCTGTCTCTTTTTCTTTTTCCTTTCAAACAATATCTTCTGACTTCCAGATTTCTGATAAATTGATAAGAGGAATTGCGTGAGTCAATAGAGTTGTAGACACTTTGCCAATATAACCCCGGCACTATTGATCTGCCAGTAAATTAAAGTCTTACTTAGAGGCTGCCGATATTTCTAATCTCCTGCCTCACCAATTACATCCTTCCACCTACCTGGAAGGGAGACATAGGCTTTTGAACCTTTTTTGTTAAGAGTAGGCTGGTCTCCTTCCAAAGGGTCAAGGGACAATTGCTTTTTTTTTTTTCCCTAACTGGTGGACAAAAGGGAAAATAGAAAAAAAAAAAAAGGATCTGAATAAACTTTTAAAATATTACATTCATTCTTGGACCATCAGTAAACATTCTGGAGAAACAGATTCCATGATGGTGATATTTCGATTTATGTTTAAATCTCACAATAAGCAAACTAATAGAGAATGACAGTTATTTACAGAGACAATTTTTTAAAAGCAATACTGTATACATTAGTTCATTTCCTCCCTTTCTGAACTGTGGAACACCATTTCCCTTCAATATGCTTACCTTTTGTTTTTTATCTAATCACAGCGTATAGTCATGGTGTGTATGCTTCTGGTTCTGGTCTCTCCGCTTTGTTAGTCATTCCATAGCCCTTTATTTTTGATATGTGTTTAATGGCTCTTTGGACGTTTGTTTTGTGTGTGTGTTTGTGTGTGTGTGTGTGTGTGTGTGTGTGTGTGTGTGAGAGAGAGAGAGAGAGTTTATCTTGTGAGTAGTAGTAAGGGGCCTTTTTGATTTCAGCTTCGTATTTCCTTCAGTGCCTCTACCAGTGCTGGGTACCTAGAAGGTGCTTACTAGGTAAAAGTGACTGATATCAACAGCTTCACTTAGCTAGTCCTTCCCTCCCCCTCCCCTTTTTATAGCATCCTAAGGATAGATCCCAGTGATAGATTCCCAGTGGATGGGGTTCTTAGGCCAAAGGTCTTTAGAATGTCATATCTATTGCCAAATTGATCCCCAAATGGATTGGAACTGTTTGCAATCAGCAGTGAGTTATAATGGTCTTTCCCAGCAGCATCACTACTATTGAATTTTGTTACTTTTTTTTTTTTTTTGGCCAACCTGCTTAGTGTATGTATCTAAGTCTCTCCTTTGTGTTAATTTGCATTTCTTTAGGGAAGTTTTAAATAATGATTTTTTTGGCAGAGGGGGGAAATCCAACTTTTACATTTACCTTGCCCCATGGCAGACATTCAGCTTTTAAGTCTGAGCCATTGTTGAAGTGACCTGTTATTTTCGGGGTCTTCCAAGTTCTGGAGTGGAGGGAAAATGAGACATCTTCGTCTAAGGGTGACTATCCATGTTTAGCGTCAGCGTCAGTTAATTTTTCGTTGTTGGCCATCAAAGTTGCAAAGAGAGCATAGAGGGTTACTGAAGCTCAAAGGTACTTCATTAAGACTCTTATGGGATTGTTGGAAAGGGAAAAGGTTCCTATGGGGGTGGGGGAAGAGAGGGAGAGGCAGAGAATAGAGGGAGAGAGAGGGAGGGGTGGAGAGAGGGAGAGGTTTGTGAAGAGTGTTGGGGAATTAAAGAGTGCCAGTGTATAAAATGAGTTTTTCCTGCATTTCCCTCATTTGAGGGCAGGGAATTCTTTTCTTTGTCCATTGTAACTTTTGCCGTGGTCTCCCTCGTCTGCCTACTCCCCCTCCCCTTTGCTTACTTGTTTGAAGTTGAGTAACAATAACAGCTACTTAAAGATGTCCGAGGAGGGACAATGGGATCACAGAGCTCCCTGCTGGGGCTCCCACTTTCGGCGGTGACGGTTTGAGCGGATCGTTTGTCCGATAAGCTCCTTTCAAGGCTCGTTTATGTGGTCGGCTTTGGGGAAGAAATCTCCAGATAAATGCCGTGTTCTTTCTAATACCCCAGAGCGAAAATCAATGGGAGGGATAATTCCTTCCCTTGTCCTACACACACTTTCATGTGTTTCTCTACCTCTGGCATCACTTAAAAATTATTAGAAGAGCAGGTCTGCCTCCTCAGTGGTGTTAGAAGGACCAAGAGGCAGGGGGAAGCAAGCCCTTTGGGTAGAGATCTCGGGGACATAGGCAGCAGCCATCTAAACAGAGGTGCACGTTAAAGGTTATTACTTTTGCCCTTTTCCCTCTTTTTCCACTTTCTTTCTATAATTTCCTCTCCCCCCACCCCCACCCCAGTGGAAGTATTGGATAGGGCTTGACCAAATGGGATGGCATAGTTCCGAGACCTAAGAGGGTAGTGCACATCTCCTCCTTAGCAAGGAAACATCCATTTTCTGAGTGACTTTGGAGATTTTTATTCCTAGAGTTGGATCACTCTTCATTCCATCCCTCCAGAGGGTAGTGGAAGTATTGGATGGGGCTTGACCAGATGGGATGGCATAGTTCTGAGACCTAAGAGGGTAATGGGTATAGACATGGTTAGCAAAAGAATAAATGGGGAGGAAATTGGATGGACTCAGGGTTACCTTCGTGGAAGAAGAGCTAGTCCCTGGAACCAAGTTGGGTCTTCCACCAAAGGCCCTGAAGGAAGTGCTGACCCCCTCATTCATTCCAGTGTCTGCAGGGAAGGAGGAAGCAGAGCTCCTGTCTCTCCACTGCCACCCAAAAGTGGAGGAGGCTGTGGTCCCCTTTCAGCTTCTCCCCTCTTATCACTGAGGAGAGCCTTTGCAGGGGGAGATGGGAGCATGTGCTCCTGTGGAGGTGGGGAGCTGGCGCCTGGATCTTGGAATCCCTCTTCTGCTGTTCTCTTTGGGACTGTGAAGTTGATGGGACCAAGTCTTTCTTGTTGGGCCCATTAGTGGAGAGTGATTGGATGGTGGCGAAGTTTATGAGGTGAAGGGGAACCTTGTTGAGTGAGACAGACTTAGCTGCTGGGAAGGCAGTCGGCTTCTCTCTAGGCTTCTCATTTGGTTTCCTTGGGCTAAGAGTGAGTGAAGACTTATGTTAAACAAGAAGAAACCCCAGGAGGCTGGGATTGACTTTCTCCTTTGTTTGGGTTGCATTGTATGTTGTAGGAGGTGCTTAAATCTTGTTCACACCTGTGAGGGTTGAAGCCTGGCATAGGAAGCAGTTTGTAACAAGACTTCTGTTGTTGCCGAAAAAGGGTTCTCACTAAAAACAGAAGAACTTTATTGTAGCAACTTGTTAATGTTCAATTAGGCAGATTCTGGGTGCCCTGAAGCGGTGGAAGGGAGGGCTCACATTCCATATGCCACTTACCTTACCACCCTGTTTGTGCTCCCACACACATGAGGGACCAAGTGACACACTGGTTTTTGTTGGTGTCGGTCGGGCCAGAGGATGGGGTCCCAGGCTCTTAGCGCCGGACCAAGGGGTTTAAAAAAGTGGGTTTAGTGCTACCTGGAACGTGGTTGAAAAACAGATCCTCTGGTGCTTGGTTCTAGCTGTGGTAGTAAACTGTGTGTTGGTGCTTGTTGGCTTTCCCCACCCTTGGGTGTGGCTCTCTTGGCGCTGTGTGTGTGTGTGTGTGTGTGTGTGTGTGTGTGTGTGTGTGATGCGTAGGTAGCCCCCAGGCATGGAGAAAAACCAAGTTTGTGGTTGCTTCAGCAGCATTGCCCCCAAGCTATGCAACTTTTTGACTTGGGAAACAGATCACCCCTGTAGAATCAAAACCAGAATTTGGACTGGCTCCCATTACTGGGAGGAGAGCTTTCTTTTCTGTATTGGGTTTCACCTTCTGTTTTTTAAAATTCCTAGAGCTGCTGCTATCAGTTACCACTTAATTGTCAAATATTTTATATCCAGCATTAGCTTGTGGCACGTGTAATTGGAAAATGAAAATAAATTAATTTTGGAAAAGGTATAAAATTGAGGAACAGGATTCAAGTTTGAGCTTTGTTAATACTAAGCATTTTCAAAGGAAGATGGTCTGATTGATATTTGTCTCTTTAGGTAAAAAAAAAAATACTGAAATTGGCTATGAGTGAAATTAGTGTGGGATGAAAGCTTGAGGGCTGTAGGCCTATAGTAAGCCAATAAGACATGACTTCTTTCCTGTCTCTTCTCCAATGCTATTTAAAAAGATATTTAAAGATAGAGAATGTTTATGAAAGGCCATTCTGGCCTTGGAATTTGGAAGACCCAAGTTCAGATCCTCCCTTCTTAGTCATGTGACCATGGACAAGATGCTTTACTGATCAGGTGCCCCTAGGCATCTCTTTTAAGACTGTAAATTCTGGGTGAGTTGACAACATTGGTGGAGGGAGTTTCCATGCTGGGAGTTCCTTACACCGGATCCCATCATGGATTCAGAACAGCAGCAAAAGTTTCATGTGGAGGCCAGAAGGGGAGAAACCTGAGTATGGGAGCCAGTCTATCCATCCAGTGTGTCTCTTCCTGGTTGTCGGTGCTGGCAAGGCCTGGCCTGTAAAATATTTCCCCCTGTGGCAGGCTTTTGCTGTAGTGTTGAGCGATGAAGAGTACAAGGCCCTGGCAGTGTATTAAACACTAGTTGAGTACAGGAGGGGCAGTATATCACAGGAGAGAGATAAGCAAAGTTCTCTGATTGTGGATCAATAAAGGTTAGTGACATCATATCTCAAAGTGAGAGAACCTGCTTTCTGCAGAGCCATTTATCAGATCACAGGCTGGAAGGGGGAGTTAACCCTTTTCTGCCCAGATTTCTGTTTGTGGAATATAGATGAGCAAAATTTCCATTTTCTTTTCTACTTCTTGCTGAAGTAAGAGTCTATACCAGTGTGGGAATGTTTGCTAAGTCTGGGATGGCTTTGAGATGCACTACAATACAAACCTATGGAAAAATTCTTAGGTTGGTTTTTTGTTTTGTTTTGTTTGTTTTTGGTATAAATTTGTACTGAAAATTCACATTTTAAAAAAGACTTCACTGATATGGTACCCTCTTCCATGTATGTAGTAGGTTGGACCAGGCAGCACCAGGGTTCCTTCTAACTCTCAAATTTTGTGATTCTCTGCTTTGCTTTGTGGCCGTGAACCAGTCTGTGAACAGGTGTGGTGTGAATGGTGAGAATTCGTTTAGGACGTCTGGGAGGATGGCTCTTTGTGTTCTGTACTTGATAAATTATGATAAAGCAGAGGTGCAGTATAGTTAGCTTTCATCTCCTGGAGGCTGAGAGCAGCCTGGGATATTTACCATTCATATGATTCAGCAAGTGTTCATATGTTGTCTACTGTGGGTTAGGTTGTTAGGAAGGAAGGAAATGAGCAGATATTTAAAACTTAGGACCTGGCCCTTGCCCTAATGGAACCAAATTGTGTAGTGGGAGATGACATATATAAATAACTTTAAAAGTGACGTGTGTGCTTGTGAGGCACAAGACAAAGCACTAGGGGTGGATGTAGGCTGGGGTCTTGGTTGACTGGAGGAGAAGGTCCAACCTGAGCTGGGCAAATGGCATGTATGATTGTGATTCGAGAGAGAGCTACCTCTAACTGGCTGTGTCTTTGGCCATGGCAACCAACCTCTTTGTTTTATCATCTCTGATGATTGGGATAATGATATTTTTGAAAACCTCATCGAAGTATAGCAACCACCATGCAAATGAATGCAAGATGCCATTATTATTACTGGATTAGCAGATTTTCTAATATGCCAACACACCATGATGGAGATGAATTTTCAACCCCCTTCCCACTCTGTTTTGGTTTTCAGGGTCATACTCCAAGATTTGGCAGTGGGGGTGGGGGTCGTATAATTTGCACTAATCGGCTGGACCGCTCTTAGTTCTGTCGAAATGAAGTTGGAGCTGTCGAGTGATTGGAATGTATACATTTTCCTTCCTGAATGCGCATCTCCTCCTTAGCAAGGAAACATCCATTTGTCTGAGTGACTTTGGAGATTTTTATTCCTAGAGTTGGATCACTCTTCATTCCATCCCTCCAGTGATTTATGGGTGGGAGAGAAGCCTTTTCCTGTAGGTCTCCGGCTGTTTATCTTTTGGTTTTGTCCTGGTGATGTTCACGTTGGCTGGGATGTTGGGGGGAGAGATGCCAGTCACATAGCCCAGGGGTGGTGGGGGAGGGGACTGAAGCCAGTGCTTCCAGCCCAAGCTAATGGGCTGATGTCCAAGTGGAAAGTGTATTTTCATTGAGGAAGTGGAGGTATTAGTGGAGCCTGGATTACTGTGTGATTGTGCTGTCAATACTGCTGTATTGAGTCTGTGAGAGCCTGCACAATACAGGGAAACACTTAGCTCACTGCTGCTGCTTATTGAGAAGCCAATAGCAATTTACTTGCTGACACTTGACATCAAATCCATTCCCAGAGTTGCAGCTCTTACTACACCGCCATGGACTTCTTTCTCCAAGGCCCCTCCCCCCCCCCCCCCCCCCCCCCCCCCCC
>JAQQSZ010004350.1:0-14180 GCA_028646595.1 Phalanger gymnotis | reverse complement strand
TCTCCTGGTCTGGTAGGTCCACATCTGGTCTGTTCGCGCCGTGCGCGCTGGGCTGAGCTCCGCTCCCCTCGGCTGGGGGCTGGGAGGTCCGTGTGGGACAGACCTTACCCAGAGACCATCCAGGCTGTCCTGGGCTGGGGCCCTACTTCCCTCTGCCACTTTGTGGGTTCTGCAGCTCTAGAATTGGTTCGGAGCCATTGTTTTATAGGTTTTTGGAGGGACTTGGTGGGGAGCTCACGCCAGTCAGTGCTTCCCAGCCGCCATCTTGGCTCCGCCCTCTCTAGGCAACTCTTAAGAAAAGATGACAACCTGTATTGGTAAAATTGTGTCCTCTGCTGAGAGTTTCTTACGTTAACAAAATTAGAGGCTCAGTCTCTGTCTTTATTCCTATCTATAGAGGAGAATAGAGAATAAAAGGAGAATAAAGCACTACAAAAGAAGAGGTTCTACCATGTTGATTTAAGAAAAAAACTTCTATTCAAGACAGAGAAGCAGCTATTTGAGGAGATTTCTACAAGCAAAGTTCATGGTGGCTTGCCAGACAAGACCATTACCATGACCTTATCTGGCCATTAGAACAGAGTTTACTAGCTTTGTTTTATAGACATGCAAACCGAAGTTAAGTGGTAAATAATTTGCCAATGACTAACTTGAATAGCATAGTGAGCAAATATCAGACCTCAGTTATTCTGAGTTTTAGTATTCTGTCCAGAAATGTTAAAGGAAAAAAAGATTTGATAAATGGAAATTTTAGACATAAGTTCATCTGAAGTCTTTATAACTACTTTTTATACATTATGCAAATGTCAATGTGGTCTAGGAGCTACAGAATGGTGTGTGTCTATGTTATGGATTTACAAAGGGCCTTCATTTCAGGTTTGTTTACAATGTACATGTGATCAATGAATTCAGATCTTTGAGTTCCAATCCCAGTGACCTTTCTTCTCTACCTTTTTAAAAATTGATTCCACTTCTTCTAAACATATCTTTTAATGTCAAAGGGACCACTATCCTTCAAGTAGCTGAAACTTTCCATCTTGCTGTCATCCTTGGCTTCTCCTTCAAACTCATTCCTCATATCCAATCTGTTGCCAAGTTGAATTGTCTCTATTTTCACAAGATTTCTCATCTATACCCTCTTCTCCCCATTCACATAGCCTGTAGCCTGGTACCAGCTCATGGACGGTTGCCATAGTCTTCTGTTTGGTCTCCCAGCCTCAAATCTCTTCCTTTTCCAATCTAGTCTCCTTAGTACTAAAGTGATATACCTAAAATGTAGATTTGACCATACTCAACTTCCAAGATCAAATACTGTACTGAATCCTCTGGCATTTAAAGCCATTGGGAACTTGTCTTGTTTCTAACTTTGTAGTTTTCTTATATTTTATTTCCCATCTATCTGCTCCATAATCCAGAGACTAGACTAGCGTTCTTTCTGTTCCTTGCACACAATGCTCAATATCCCTACTCCGGCTGACTGCACATTTTCAGTGACTATCCTCCTTACCTGGACCGTTCTCACTTTTCACTTCTATCTCATGGACTTTCTGTTTGTTTTTTTTGTTTTCTCGTTTGAGATTTACCATATTTCCCCACGTATAAGATGCACCCTTTTTTGAAAAATTTGGGGTCTAAAAGCTGGGTGTGTCTTATACATTGGTTGTAGATTTTTTTATTTGCATTTCCCATTTTTTCATACCTATTGTCTTTGCACTCATTGTTTCGCATTTGTTACTGGTATATTAGGTTATGTTTTGCCCCGTTCTACCCAGAAATGGCTCAGAAAAGATTTTCATACAGTGCTGAATTCAAGTTAAAAGTGATCCAGTTTGCAAAAGTGATTGGAAATCGTGTTGTTGAATGTAAGTTTGATCCTCCTCAATTGAGAAAATAATTTGAGACTGGCTACTGGAAGAAGAAACCCTACTGAAAACACCATGGCAGAAGAAAGCCATGAGAAGCAAGTCATCAAAATGGCCTAATTTAGAGAGGGAATTGAAGATATGGATTGAAGAGCAAAAGGGAATTGCAATTCCTGTGTCCACAAGGATGGTTCAGCTTGAGGCAAGAACTGCTGTTGAAAAAGAAGTTACTGATTTCAAAGGAGGACACAATTGGTGCTTCAGGTTCATGAAACGGAATAGACTAAGCATATGTACATGCATCAGACTTGCCCAAAAGATGCCTGAAAACTATGAGCAGAAGGTCTTTGAATTTTATTGTATTATCGTATGAATTTTATAATGAATAAAACGAGTTCAATAACTTTACGTAATACATTTTTTTTTTCAAATTTCGGGCATCCAAATTAAGGTGCATGTTATATGTGGGGAAATATGATAGATTTCACCTTCTTTAGAAGAATTTAACTGTTCTTAACCCCCTATCCCCACTAGTGGTTAGTGCTTTGCCTCTCCGATTACTTTCCACATAGATGGTTTGTATGTGTATGTGTGTGTGTAGACATTTATACATATGTATATATATATATATATAAATATATATATATATATATATATATATATACATGCACATGTAAGCATATGTGTATGTATTTGTTGCTGTTGTTTAGTAATTTTCATTCTAATTCTTCATGACACCTTTTGGGATTTTCTTGGCAAAGATACTGGAGTAGTTAGCCATTTCTTTCTCGAGCTCATTTCTGTAGTTAACAACTCAGGAAAACAGGGTTAAGTGACTTGTCTAGGATCACAAAGACAATAAATATCTGAAGCCAGCTTTGAACTCAGGTCTTCCTGATTCCAGGCCCAGCATTCTCTCCCTTGTGTTACCCAAAGGACCTACAGGGAGGGTTTTTTTTAGTATCCCTTACCAGAGTGCCTAGGCATAGTAAGAATTTTATGAATGATTATTGAGTGACTGACAGAAATGCAAGATATTATCATACTCTAGTTATATTTTAATATAGTATATCCATACTGTATGTTAATATTCTAGGATTTCAGATGGTCTCTCATTTCATCAGTGGAGGTCCACCCTTTGCTGATATATTATCACAACACCTCCATAATGTAACATTGTCTAAAAAGTTTATCACTTGAAATTTTTGGGATAAACCTCTCCAAATTTATTTAGTTGAACGTTAGATAACAGTTATTTTCCTGGCCTTGCAGATAGAACTTGCAATGTAAAATTTTCAAGAATCCAGCATTATGTCCACATCACAGAAAGGCAACTGGAATATAGAGTGGAGATAAGCAAATATATAAAATCATATAATCTTATAGTTGGAAAGTACTTTAAGGGTTATATAGTCCAATCTTCTGCTTACTGATGAAACAATCCTTTCTTTATCACAAGTGGACATTTACTAAATTATATATTTATAGAATTGCAATTCTGTAAAACTAAAGTGGGCAATTCTCCAAAAGTAGATGACATCAAAGGATATGTAAACAACTCTCAAATATAAAATAAGTAGAACTAATGAGACTACTGCCAAAAACCCAGAACATTTAACTGTACTTTCAGGCATTGAGCAAAAGACTTGAAGCTCTTTTAGGTTAGAATCTGAAATTTATCAGAGATACATCAGAGAATATCAGACATAAAACAAGAATACCAAGTTTCTGATTGTTGGAAGAGAAAGCCACATGAAAAGAATGCAGGGAAAATGTTAAGGGAAGGTGTGAAATGGAAAGGACATGCTGCTCCTAAAAGCCAAATAGATTGTACATAAAGTTATTCCAAACATCAATTAGAAATAAGGAAGCTGAGCTTCATGGAAGAGAAAACATTGCCTGATGTACATATATTTTGTATATATACAAGGTCACCAAATAGGACATAGAGATGGATCAGGGCTTAATTTCAGAGTTTAAGAACTAAAGAAATCCTGGAAGAGGTGGAGGCTGGGAGAACTTGACTTTATCTAACAAGGAAATAGAAATGAGGTAGCAATGAATTCTAGAAAGTTCTTGAAGATGTGTAGAGCTGTCAAAAATGCCTAAGGAGAATATTAAAGTGAAGTATAAATAGTCAGGAGTAAGAATATAATGTGTGTGCATGTATGGTATGTATACACACACACACACACACACACACACACATTGCCAGCAACATTGAGTGATAGTGTTTCTAGACTAGGCCTACCAAAGGAGTGGCTGGCAAAGGTAATGTGCTAAAAGGACAGCTACAGTTCATATGTGGTATGAAAATGTGTAACAAATGGATAGGCCAACAGAGGAAACTACTAATATAGAAAGCAGTGACTGCAATTCTTCTGCATAATAATTATTCTTCACTTTCACATCACTTCTCAAATATTCCACCTTTTCACCTCTAATAGTGTCACAGCCCATGTATCTGTATTGTATATATGTACATATTTATATATATATATATGTGTGTGTATATATGTATACACACACACACATATATACACACATATACTTACTGTATACAGGTATATAATACAAACACACATATACACGAAAACTATATATTGACATACACTTATAGGTATGTGGGTTTAAATGGATTTGTATGTATATATATATATGTATATACACACACACCTATATGTATACATATATGGAGAGAGGAAGCAGCAGATCTTTCATTTTATAAGGAAACCAAAAACACTCAAAAACCTACAGATAGTTATACTTTGCAACTTTTTCCTCTCAATCTTCTACCTAATATAAAAATAAATTGAATTTCACTTGAGCGTACTTTTATTGTAGTTCTATTTTCTTAGTAAATCTTTACAGATGTATTTTATTGTAATGCCAATTTTGACTTACCTAGTTACTATTTTTCCTACATATATAAAAATAAAAATATTTTTTTCTTATTTTTGGCAAACATTTGAACAGATTTTGTAATGAACATTGACTACAGATTGAATTTATCTTAATATTAAATATTATTGAAAAAAGTTAACATTGTGAGATATAACCTTCCTCATTGTGAAAGTCTATGAAAATAAAATGAGGAAATTATAATTTTAAAAATTTAATACTTATGGAGCTAGACCTTGTTAAAGATCAAATTGAAATCACTACTTAATTAAAAACAAATGGTCTTTTAAACTTTTAATCATTTAAACCAGTAAGAGATTCTTTAGCAATATGTTGATTCTGGTTTTTGAGGTGATGAACCATTCACAAAGTGTTTATCATCAAAGGCTATAATTATCTTTTTCCTACCATTTTAATAATACAACAAACATAATTGGGAGCAACTATTACATAGTGCTCCTTTCTGTACAGAAAAAAAAAGATGAATTACATGTGAAAAAAAATGAGGCATGAATTTTCTGAGATGGACAATGTGTTACTTTATTTTTGATTCATTATATTTCCTTTTACAATGATGAGGGGAGATGTTGAATGGGAAAGGGGGACTCCTCTTAAAGTGATAGTTATATCAAAAAAGGTTCTAAAAGGACATGAACAGTTCTCCAATATATAGCAAACTATAAGCAACTATATGAAAAATAGATTAAATTATGAGAAATGAGAAATGCAAACTGAACTCTAAAATTGCACCTTATATGCAGTAAATTGGTATTGGTATCATCCAAAAATAAGAGTTCCTTAATGATTAGCATGATAGTATTCCCATCTGTCCCTTTTATTTCTTCAATGCTATGTAATCTACTTTATCCATAGTTCCTTACAACTCAAAATTTATTATACATTTATGTTACAGATTGCACATGATGTCATCCTGAGGAACTTTTGTCCATTTCTTCCCCTAAATCTTCCACAGAGGAGTTTATCCAGCATCCTGCATCATTTTAACATCTCTCTTAACATTTAGCATGGGGCACACAGGCTGTCCGTCAGATAAATCTCACTTTTACTTCATTACTGGCTTACTTCTCTTACTATGCATACATTTCTTTGATAATGTTTTTAATATGGCCACTCCTAAGGACCTGTATATTAGTGATATATTGCAGCTTACTAATGCCTATTATACACCTGAGTTATTCCCCTTTCAGTGATGTGACTCTTAAATTCTTCTGAAGCTAGAGTTATAATTCTCACAGTCATATAGAATCGTTAGAAGAACCTGATGTTTAAAAGAAAAACCTCGTTTCAGAGAGACCTCCTCATTAATAATAGCATATATATGCATATGTATATACATGCACATATATAAAGTACTTACTAAGTGCTGGGCAATGTGTTAAGGGCTTTAGAATTATTATCTCATTTGAGCCTCACAACAACTTGAGAGGTAGGTGCTATTATCATCCCAATTTAAAGATGAGAAACTGAGGCAAACAGAGGTTAAGTTATTGCCCAGGCTCACGTAGGTGCTAAGTGTCTGAGGCTGAATTTGAACTCAGGTTTTCCTGACTCTGGGTGTAATTCTCTATCCACTGAACCCTGGAATTCACTGTCCTGGGATTCACTATTAGAATCACTATGCAGTTTACCAATTGCAATCATTCTGTTTATTTTCTCTTTAATTCTGGAACAAGTTCATTTTCTAATTTCTGTTTCTGTCACATACACACGTGTGTGTGTATACACACACTACATATACATATATATACACATATATCTGTACCTATATCTATATATGTCTAAGTTTGTGTGTGTATACATGTATGTATATATATGTGTGTGTGTGTATACATACATACACACAGTATATATAATCTTTGAGAAAATAAACTGACCTTCATCTTCTTGTTCTTTTTTTACCCCTGTGGGAATAGTTGACCAAATCCATTTGAGTAATTATTGCTCTTATTCAGAGGCATTTGCAATATTTAAAGATTTGATGCCATCACTTCACTGTCATCTGCTTAATAGTAACATTGACAGGTTAAATATTTTGCCTAGGGTCATACATCCTATATGTTTCAGAAGTGAGTCTTGAACTCATGTCTCCCTGACACCAAGGACAGCTCTCTATCCTCTATGCCTTGCTGCAGCTCAGATTGATATTTATCATTTTCAAGAAATAGATTATTCTTAGCATACTATGTCCTGTTTTCTGCTTGTCATTGTCACTGAAAAAGCTAAATGGTGGTACATAGGACTTAAGACTATTTATTTTATGTGTTGCCATGGACAGAAATTCATCACATAATGTTTAGCTTTCTGGTGATAGCTTCTCCATATTCAACTAGGCTTACCCTCAGAAAACAGACATAGCCTGTTGAGCTCATGAATTGTGCTTACAAGTCTTCTAATATAGGAAAGCTTGACAGAGCTTGAATTCTGCTGCTATAAATTATCGGGTAATCTCCATATCATCCTAAGTTATCAAAGTTGAACTTTACGTAGGTATTTTTGCTAACATAAAACATTTTAAAAATGTATATGTCTTTATCACTTTCTTAACATCAATACGATTTGGGTAACTTTGGAATGTTTGCTAAAAGAAATTAAACTTTTGTTCAGGGATTAGGTGTGCTATTTTCAGGGCAGTTTCTGCTTTGCAACATGAATTTGAATAAATTCAAACCTTTTAGCTACTTCATGTGCACAAAGCTAAAATGATATCTCATATTTTCCAAATATGCACATTTTATGAGTTATGCTAATACTGTCTCATAGACTCCTCATTGGAGAGAAAACCTTTCATATCCTGCACTCAAATTAGACTTATATTTTATTTGAGCAAGAAATTGCCAAGGTGTATAGGAGTCTATCTGGCATATCCAGGAGATTGTGAGCATAAGGTTAGGCAGGATACCTTGAATGACAGGAGAAGAGAGTAAAGCTTTTTTTCTTCCATACTTGAAGTTCTTCAGCTGTCTAAGGTGTCTAGAAGAAATGAAAAGATCACATGCAGAAAATTTACTTTATTATATAATATATACTTATAAAAATAAGTTTATCAATGTTTAGACTTAAATCTTATCTGAATGATCAAATAAAATATGAAATTACATACTAAACTTGATTATCTACATTAATGGTAGAAAGTAGCTTAGTGGACAATTAAAAAAAATACCTGTAAACACCAAATCTCTTAACGCACAATCAATCTCATAGCATTTCTTGTAAATTGTTCTAGATTAGTATTCTTTGAACTAGGAGGGAAGGGGGAAAAAGAAGTTATATGATGACTGTTATATATTTAAAAGGAATAGCAAGTTGTATATAAACATTTGCAATTTCATGTTCAATCACGTTTTTTTTCACTACTCTAACATGCTATGGAAATGCTTGTCTTTCCCCTTAAGTTCAGAATAAAATAAATTAACAAAATAAAAAAATTAAGCACCTTCTCCATATTTAGTGGATATTTAGTTATTTACAAATTATAATAGTAATCCTATAAAATAATTATAAATATTATAAAACTTAGACAAAAATAACAAAAGGATTAAGGTGGAAATAATGTTTAAATAGAGTTAGTAAGAAACTTCTGTAGTTTATTGAGTAGTTAGACCTACTTTTAATGAAGATCACTGGCGGAGACGTAGGCAATAGAGTGGAGGGGAAACAGACTTGAGGTAGAGAGACAAATTAGAAGACCATTGAAACTTTGAAGACCTTGAATTCGAGTTTTGACTGTGTGAGTGAAGAAAAGAGGGCAAATGCTAGAGATGTTGTGGAAGCCGAGATGTGCATAAGGTGAAAAGTCAAACAAAGATAACATCAATATTGAGAACTGAAAGGATGGTAAAAGAATTGTGATGCCATTGACAGGAAAGGGGTAGTTTTGGGGGGAAGGATGATATAATCAGATTGAGATGTAGTAAAACCCATCAACTGCTCATTGTAAAAGACTCCCTATGGCTCACTCAAACTGAAAAAACAAAACAAAACAAAACAAGGCGGGGCCTAAGGGGATTAGAAAAGCAAGTAGTTAATTGTGGGAGTTGAATGAACCCCATTGACTGGATCTTGTGACTCAATTCTAGAATTAGCTTAATTTGTCTTCAGTTATAGGTCTTGTCCAATTTCTGTCTTGTGAGAAAACTTCATTCAATTGTGAGAATTGGGAGAAGACCTTACTGCATCATTTGAACCTAACTCTGCATGGCTGGGTAACTGGCCCACCTCTCCCTGCTGCTTAAAAACCCTTAACACAAGACCTATGTTGTGCTGAACACAAACCCAGTCAGATCCAAAGATTGATGCAAGGAGTTTTCCCACAATTATACATCTTTTGTCACTCATATATCTTATCGGAAAGCTAGCCCTTATCTGAAAGGTAGTTATTGTTTCCATGTTCTTTTTATTGTTAACAGACATTTGGGAGGAGTGGGACACTTCTTTTTCTGATTTCAGAGAATTGTACCTGTTCACTCTTCCCCTCTCAACTTGGAAACTTGATCTTGCCTCCAACTAGAAATCATATTACCTAATTTTGTATCCTGAATAATTTTCTTTTAATCAACTGGTCTTTATTGATTAATTGTTTGTAATGTACCTAAGAGAGTAGCTAGGTGGTACAGTAGATAGAGTGACAGGCCTGGATTCAGGAAGATGTGTCTTCCTGAGTTCAAATCCAGTCTTAGAAACTTGCTGGCTGCGTAACCCTGGACAAGTCACTTAACCCTGTTTGCCTCAGTTTCTTCATCTGTAAAATGGACTAGAGAAGGGAATGGCAAACTGCTCCATTATTTCTGCCAAGAAAACTCCAAATGTGGTCATGAAGAGTTGGACATGACTGAAAACAGCTAAACAATAACATTGTATTAAAATATGCCTTCCCCTGTATTCAGGGACCAGTGCCAAAGCTGAGGAAGGCCTCCGGTCCCAATTTGTTGGGCGATCAGTACACATTGCTTGATAAATCGATAAGCTTGGAGACTTGAACCTTTGTTTCCTCAGTCATTTTGTCTTTTACCCCATGTAGGAGAGGAGCTGTTACTTTCCAGTCACAGCTCTGTAGGGAAGAGCTTGTCCTTTGAGGGGAAACTTCCATCAGTGGTGAGGTAGTGTAGTAATAGACAGGTTGGGGGCCGATTGACATGAGCTCCATTGCTAGCTAATAACCGGCTAGATAACAGCCTAGATAAATAGATATGTAAAGGGGTAGAGCGAGGTCATTTTGTGGCATGAAAATCGGTGTGGTTTTATTGGAGCAAATAACCCATGACTAGATAAGTTGGGAGGATGGAAGGTGATCCATATTCCAACCTTTTGATTGGTTATTAGATCACATATTCCTTGCAGTTCGCTTGTTAGAGGCCTAGGTGCTCAATGGGAACTGAATCCCCACTTTGGAGATCACTTTTCTAGATGGTATTTTAACACGAATAATCATAAATTAATGAAAATATTAATTTTAAAAATACAATAATAATTACTTTGAAAGGCAATGGGATATAACAAATATAACAATAGCTTCAGAAATGGGAGAACCGGGTTTAAGTCTTGACTATGACACATACTGTTTGTGGGATCCTGGAAAAATCCTATAACCTCTCCATGTATCAGGCAAATTTCTAAGATTAAAAGTTGCATAGTTGGCCCTGTTTTACATTAGCAAAGAAATTTTCCTCACTAAAACTTCCTTATACCAATCAAATCCTGGCTGTAGTCTCCCTCATAATCTGCACCCACCCCTGCTCAAGACTGTGATTTCATTGGTGTAAATACTACATCCACCAATGCCTATTGAAATTCTTGTTTAATTTAGATGGCCTTTGAGAGTGAATTTGGCTGAAGAAGTTATCACTTGGGAATCAGGAGCTAACACAGCGATGAGCCTTCTCATCATGAGATTAATATCAAAAGACTCATAAAAATGTTCATTATTGATAAGAGAAATGCAAATTAAAACAACTCTGAAATAACACATAATACCTGTAAGATTGGCTAACATGACAGAAAAGGAAAATGTTAAATACTGGAGGGTATATGGAAAAATAGGGACCCTAAGACATTACTGGTGGAGTTGTGAACTGGTCTGTGCATTCTGGAGAACAATTCGGAACTACAACCCAAAAGTTATAAAACTATGCATATACCCAGCAATACCACCACTTGATCTTTATCTCAAAGAGATCAATGAAAAGGGAAGAGGATCTATTTGTAAAAAATATATTTATAATGGCCATTTTTGTGGTAAAGAATTGGAAATTGAAAGGATGCCTATTAATTGGGGATGGCTGAACAAGTTATGGTATATAATTATGTTGGAATACTATTGTACCATAAGAAATGATGAGAAGTCCCGTATAAACTGATACAAAGTGAAGTGAGCAAAACCAGAGAACATTGTACACAGTATCAGCAATATTGCAAAGATGATCAAATGTGAAATACTTAATTACTCTGATCAGGACAATGACTCAAGACAGTTCTAAAGGTCTTAACATAAAGAAGGCTCTCCACCACCAGAGAGAGAACTGATGAAGTGAAGGCTGAAGCATACCTTTTCTTTTTCTTGTGTTTTTCTTTTGTGTTTTCTTTTCCAATATTCAAACAGCATAAAACATTTTTTTTTGCCTTACTTTACATGTATTATTGATATGTTGCTTGCCTTCTCAAGGAACAGGGAAGGGGCAAGAGGGAGAGAGAATTTGGAACACAGAATCTGAAAAAAATAAGAATGGTAAAAATTTTTAAATGTAATTGTGAAATATTTAACAAAATGAGTGTTTTTTGTAAAGCTAGGCAAAGTAACAGATAAGAGCCTCATAGTCCCTAACAAAGTCTGAACTTGAAATCTTTCCATCCTCATTGGTCCTGTCAAAATTGGCGTTCTACACATAAAGTCTTCTAGAATCCAAGGTCAGTTCCATGCCATTACAAGGCAATACAAGAAGACTTTATGGAGGTAATAAGTATATTCTCATGCATTCTTACGCACACATATCCAATTTTATACTGATGATTTTAAAGAATAAAGTAGAAATGATTTTTAAAATGCACCTAAAAGGTTTACATATTGTTTAAATTATCACAACCTTTTGATATGTCACAGCAAAGAGTCATAGAAATATGTAAATGTTATTATTAAGCATTTTAAAAGTCTAATTCATTTTCATATAGCCCATTGTTAGGATAGGGCTTGGGCCCATAATTTCATTGGTTTAAAGAATTTCCACCTGAGGAAAATTCTTCCACCAACACAGTCACTTTTTTTTTTTGTAATTTAGAGTCTTGGGAACTTATCTAGAGCACTGAAAGTTTATGTGACTTGCTCTGGTTCCAACATTCAGCTTGAGTTGCAAGAAGGCCAATGAACCCAGGTGTATGCTAACTTACGGACCTAGGTCTCTATTCGTTGTAGTACATTATCACTCAGTAAATGCTTACCCAGATATATTTATATCCTTATCTCTCATTACGAAAAAATAGGGTTCTATTATATTTATGATATGTTTTCCCATTGCTGTGAAAGCATTCCCTAGTAGAACAAATAGCTCATTTGTTCATCTCTTCACCTAACATTTATCTGAAATGACTAAGGCAACAGGGAAGTGTGAACTACATGAATTTTGGTAAAAGTAACATTTTCTGTTGAAACTCACTATAATTACTCATAAACAAATTTAGGATTGTACTTTATTGCCCTTACATTCACAGAAAAAATTGAGTTTTATCTTAAATAATTTATGTGACTGGGGAGAGAGAAGGTAAAATGTCTATCAATTGTTATATAAGTTGGTTTAGGAATTTTGCTGCAAGAGGGCAAGTTGGTAAACTAAATTAGTGTTTCCATATCTTAGAGCAGGGAGAATGTTTTCCAAAACAACAGATATAAAAGCTAAGTTCCAGACATGTTGTGTCACAATTATAAAGGGAAGAATTTGGACTACCTGATGTCTCAAGGTCCTTCAAAACTCTAAAGCCTGGTTACAAATGGGGAGAAACAAGTAAATAGGGTATTTGATACTGTTTAGATAAATCAGTGGGTGTATTTTCATTTATTTATTTGCTTTGAAATTTTATTCAAAGAAATTTATAAAGCAAAACAAATGGGCAGACAACCAATGAACAGTGTGGCCTCCAATATTATCTTTACGATATTAAGAGAAAACAAATAAGACCCTAGAAAGCTGGGGAAATGCCCTGTGGTAAAGTTTAGAGAGTACATGGATAAGAGTCCAAAGTGATGGGCAGTTATAGACAGGTTGTGATGTGCATCATGGGAAGGCATGTCAATATCACTGGCATCAGAGATTCATGTAGGTGATTCCATACTTTAAAAAAATAGTGTTAATAAAGCCACAAAATTTTATTTTAAGAAACTTTAGAGCTTCTCTAGTCCAAACCCTTCATTCTTCAATTGATGAAATGGAAACAAAGAAGTGAAATGACTTTTCCAGTTAGTGTCAGAGCCAGGTTTTCTTACTCAAATATATTTGTGTAATAACAGACTAGCATTACAAGACCATCTACATTCTATAAAGCTAAAAAAAAAAGCTAAAAAAAATATAATAAGGCTATGTTCAAGGAATTTTCATCATGTGAAATAGTTCTATTCTTTAGGCATCTTAGTGTGTTGGTAAGCAAAATGGGCTCCTTAGCACTTAGTTCAACAAGTGCCCTTGAAGAGTTTGGCTTTTGTTTTTGCTGAGTAATTCAGTGTATTTCATTGAGTCTTACTAAGTGCTAAGCCCCAGGCCCAAACCCCTATTAGATGTAAAACCTATGTGGGTGTGGATTGGCAACTAAGGTGGGGCCCAAGGTGGGGCTAACTCCAGGGAGGGCCTAGTTTACATGTCTGGGACTGCAGAGGCTCTTAGACCATGTTGGTTTAAGTCCACCTCTTTGTGACAATTTTAGGTCACATGGATGAGTCGCATGTGTGACTCACCCCTGATGCTGACAAAGATATAAAAACCAGAGGTTGTCCTCTTCTTTCTTGGAGCTATTTGCTGCAGCAGTGGTGGTGTGTGACTCTGGGCCAGCCCTTGCTCTGAGTTCCCGGGCTGAACCTAGATGTTGGTAACCATGAATTGTATCGGATCTGTTTGTAATTTGTTTAAGGGCTCTTGAGACGGTGTTGATGGGGAGACTCCAGGCAGTTGTAGCTAAGGAGCCCTCCAGCTTATAAACCTGGATGCTGAGACTTTGTTGAACTCTGGTAACTATGTATTGGGATTTGAATCAGACAAGGTCTGTCTGTTGATGTTTGTAATTTGCTTGTATTTTGCTCTGAAGTTCAGGGTGCTGGCTTTTTCCCCTGAACTAAGTGAATGATATTTGTGTGCTGAATTAAAGTAAGCTTGCCAACCCCTTCACCTTGTTTCCTTATTAAGGCAGATCAAAAGAACCTGT
>JAQQSZ010004349.1:0-14180 GCA_028646595.1 Phalanger gymnotis | reverse complement strand
GAGAGTATTTATCCAAATCATGTTCACTGGCCTCACATTCCTGCTCGCACTCGGGTAAGCCCCGCTTCCGCAGCTTCCTGCCTTCGCAGCTTCTGGCTTCCACACCTTCCGCCGCCGCCGCCACCGCTGAAGTTGTCTCCCGGCTCACCCCTCCTCGCAGCCGAGCTTCCGGCGTTCTCAAGCCCCACCTCAATGACCAGAGACCATTGGTTCCCGAGTTGGCCCCTCCTAAGTCACCAATCCACACCCACACAGGTTTCACACCTGACAGGGCCCTGGGCCTGGGGCTTAGCACTTAAAAGCTGAAGTACTTCCACTCAAAAGAAACAAAAGCCATGCTAATGAGACAATTTTGCTTAACAACACAGAGGGGGGCACCAGGATCTGGAGAAATGGGGAAAGGCCTCACCTATGGGGTGGGGGCCTCACGTACAGGGTGGGGAGAGAGCGTCAGCAGCAGCATGGAGATGGGAGTGGGAGGGAGAATGCTGTGTGGGCTCACGATGGAGGCATCCGTGAACCGCAGCTGTGAAACATAGGCCAGGCCAGCACGTGTTGATTTATATCATGATGTGACCAAAGCTTTCATGCATGTAGTAGAAACTGGGGAAATGTGACCAGAAGCGGGCAGAGCCAGGGCTGGACGTGCTAGGGAGGCCGGGGCAGAGCACACAGAGCCCTCCCGTCTGCATGTAGGGAGGATGAGGTGGGTGTGATGGGTGCCCCAACCACCTCAGGGCACTCTGTTTGCTAGTGCTCTCCAGTGACCTAGGAAAGGAAAGAGCGCTAAGTTGAAACAGCTAAACTTTTGGTTGAGCCGAAGAAGGGATTTCTTGGCAGGCAGGGCAATAAAGAGCTGAGGCTAGCCACCGAACCCAGCTGGAGGGGCTGCGTCCCACCAGGATGGGGGGAGTTCTCTGCAGGCAGTTTACACCCACCCACCCCTTAGCTCTCCTGGAGGCCTTTCTCACACTCAGATCCCAAACTCAACCTTTGAGCTGTGCATAGAGCAGAGATCTGTGGGCCCCCATGGGCAGTGGGCCCCAGCCTGGCATCTCTCCACTCTGCTGCTTCTACTCTTCCTGATCTGAAGCCCACCTGCATTCTAAATGATTCCTCAGATGGATGTGGGGCGAGCATGAGTAGTGCAGTTGGGAGCTCTCTGCCCCAGGAGATCCTTACACCCCCAGGCCTTACCCAGAGTCCCCTGCGCCCCCCCCCCCACAAGATCCATGGAGTAACTGTATTTGGGCATCTGTGACTTCCCTCATTTGTGGGCATCCTTTTCCCATTTTCCCTTTTTTCTTCTTTGCATCCTTTGCTCTGTCTTTTCTGTTCTAGGAAGAATGTTTTATGCCTTCCTGGGCCTACACTCCTCCATGTATTTTAGCACCATCCCCATTTGCGGTTTCATTTCTTGGCCAGCAATCATCCCACCTGCTCCACTAATAATAACAGCATTTATTAAATGCCTGCTGTGTGCCAGGCACTGTGCTAAGCACTTCACAGATGAGATCTCATTTGATCCTCACAACAGCCCTGGGAGGCAGGGGTTATTATGAGCCCCATTTTACAGATGAAGAAACCAAGGTAAAGGGCTGTGCCCAGGGTCACAGAGGAAGTGTCTGAGGTTGGATTTGAACTCAGGTCTTCCTGACTCCAGGCCCAGTGCTCTGTGCCCTGCGGAGCCCCCAGCTGCCTCATACGTACATATAGAATCTCCACAATTTCTTGATAGTCTCTGTCTTTTTCTCTCTTATTTCAGAGGCCCATAGTCTCAGCTGAACAGCTGGACTGGTCTGGGCCCCCGCTGCCTCCTCCCGTTTCCTTTTACTTCCTGTTCTCATGGGGGTGGGGCACCTTGGTGCCAGTGCTGGACCCCTCGTGTGGTCTTTCCTCTTCCTGGCCTTCCCAGGGTGTCTGATCCCACTGGGGATAATTTTATGGTCACAGCAGGTGAGCTGAAAATGGAGTTAATTCAGATCCTGCTTCTGAGTGATTCAGCCCTCCAGCCAACTTCACTCACCACCTTTGGTTACAAAATGAATAGTCTGCTTCCCTCTGCTCATGGACACAAACCAACCTGATAGGATTTTACACTTTTTAACATTGCAGCCCTGGCTGGTAGGGGAGGGGATACCTTTCCAGGACAAAGGTTTGAACACAGTCCTGTGGTGGCCTTTCCCTAGAGGCCTAAGAAGAGAAGAGGGAGGAAATGAGCAAGATGCAGATCCCGGGGTGGGCCATCACAATGCATGACCCAGAGGGTTTTGAGTGTCAGAAGTGGGGCTCCCATAGGCCTGGAGTTATTCTGTTCTCCTGCCAATGAAGGGTCAGTGAAGCTTGGGTCTGTGGTCATAGTGACTGTGCTTGTCTTTGTGGCCACAAGAACTGAGTGGATGCCCCAAAATGAAGCTGTGGGGAAAGTTACCGTCCCTATCATAGACTGTATTCTGAACTGTTCAAGAGGGTGGGGTGTGGGCTCAGCCAGGTGAGCAGGCAGGCCCAGAGCAAGCTGCCTGTGAGCTCTGTCTGCCAGATACGACCGAGGGCCTTCTCTCTTCATGTGCTCCTGCCCCAGGCTGGCCCTGGTTCCGGCCGCGTTCTCTGACTCTGACTCTTGTATCATCAGTTCAAGCTTCCTGAGGCTCATTCCCTGGTAGTTGCTGAAGAGAGGCAAGTGCAGACACAGGTGAAAAGAATCAGGCATGGGTCTGTTTTTAATTCCCCCTTGCTCAGCCTCACTGGGTGAGGAGACTGGTATTTTTCTGTCTCCAGTCTCTGTAAGCCTGTGTGTTTTATTTCTCCTGCACTGTTTCATCTGGCTAATGAAGAAAAATTAAGAGGAATCACTTTCTCTTCCTCATGACTTTATGACCTGGCCCGGCTTGGCTTCACATCGACTGTATCAGAATCAGACAGCTTGGCTGGAGAGAACAGCAAAATCTGAATTCCTGTTGGTTAATTAAATCTGAACATCCCTGGAGCTGCGGGGAAGAAATGGTTAGTGATAGAGCCTGCACATCCTTTGGAAGGGATTTTAGTAAGGCCTAGGACTTCACCTTGTAGTTTCCCTTGAGCCCCAAACAAATAGGGAGTCTTGTTTCTTCTTGCATGGTTCCCTGTTAGATTTGAAACCATCTGTTTGTTTGCAGCTAGAGTGTTAGTTTTCCCATGCTCTGAACATCATAATGATGGCCCCACTCCAGAGAGAGGCACCATTAGAGAGAGCACCGTCCAGGTGTCCCTGCCAACTTTGTTTCACCAGGCAGTTCATTTACATTGATTTGATTAGGTCCCAGACAAAGAGTGAAAGAAAAATTCTGGAGGTGATTCCAAATTGAACTTTCTCAGCTCATAATCTTCTCCTTTTGAATCTCTTAGGCCCCCAGTTAGATTAAAAGGCATTTAATCTACTTTCATTATGGCTGCATGTGGGCTACTGCTCTCAAAATGACACCTTGCAAAAACCAGAGCGGCTAGCTAGGTGCAGATCCACCACGAAGCAGAGGCTGTCCTAGGGAGATGTTCCCAGAGGAGATGGCAGCAATACCTATAGCACCAGCGTGGGATGGGCCTCAGGCCAGCTCCCCATAGGCAGCTTCAAGCATATTTGGATCAGGATCTGGGTCATGCTGTATTGATGCACATCAGATTTTCCACAACAAAACCCCTGCTGCCCCAGTCAGTACAAGGGAAATGTTGGCTCCCACCCCTCAGTGAAGGCTCACTGCTCCAGATAGCTGTGCAAAAGATAGCCATGCATGTTTGCATGTTGGCCCTTGACTGAGGAGCTGAGGCCTTGCTGGGGAGATGGAAAATTCCTTTCAGGTGCACTGGGGAGGCTGGTGTTAGCAGTCATTTGTTGGGTCACCCCAGCTGTGGTAATTCATTCAGTTGATGGGGGATTTTAAAAAAGGTCACTCTCAGCTCTCCCAGAGCTATATTAGGCACTTGCAAACATCCAGAGAAAACTTGTGTCTCACAAACATCACACCATTGTACTTAAAGTCACATTTGATCATGCTCCTCTGTGTGATGAGCTGGCATCCGGCTGTTAGCCACGGCAGGCCCAGCATTTAGGCAGCCTCCCTACCTTGTCCCTTCTGTAAAGGATATTTGTGCCCCACGGTTTGTTTACCTCTCTTCTCACACACCTAGCAAAGTCACATGGAGCTGTCAGAGTCAAGGACAACTTTATTTTTAAAGGAGTAACAAACTGCAGCCAAACTCCTGGTCCAGAGAGGGTCAGAAGGCTCAGGAGGTGCCTGGCAGGGACCTGAAGCCAAGAAGTAATAGGCCCCAGAACCAGAGTGGAGACCAATGCGCCAGAGAGTGGTCATCCGACCAGACTGTCCTTGACTCTGAAGAGGGAGCATCTTGATTCAGGGGTGCTCAGACAACTAACTAGCAAACACTCCTCTTGTAGAGACTCTGAGACCCCCCCACCAGGAACAGCCTCCAGGTGATTGTGTTCATGCATATGTGAGCAGGGCCTGCCAGCCAAGAGATCCCATCAGTCAGTCAGGAGTCTATGTAGAATCAGGGCAAGGAGGAGGGAAGTGTTGGGTGTTGTCCAGGGGAAGGCTGTAAACCCCAAGAACAAGCATGGAGAAGAGCGCACAGGGGTGCTGGTGGGCTTGCCCTCACTCAAGCAGACTGTGAACCCTGGGCAGCTCTGCCACTCCCTGATCCCCCACCAGTGCCTATAACAGTGCTTTAACTTTCCCTTTCTAGTCTGTTAGAATAATATGATCCCCCTCAGAGAATCTGCTGAAAAAGGACCATTCCTTTTCCTCCAGCTCTGCTGACTAAAACCTACTTTTCAGTGAAAAACAAATTTCTCCTATTTTGAGTTTATTGTAAAAAGAAATGTTTCCTACATTCTGCTGCCCTTTTGCTCTCCACTGTCTCTCTGAAAGGCCATTTCATGGTGATCTCAGCTTTGGGGGAGAAGCCCACAGTTGTATAATGTCTTCCAAAGACCTTTGAGGTGGCCTCTCTATTTCCTAAAAATGTTCCTTTCTCACCTTCATCGGTGTGTTATCTGCTTCTAAAGGTTCCACTTGCCAGCTAGCTGCAAACATTGGTGTGAACGGGGCACTTTGTGGGTAGGGAGAGTAAACACAACAGTGAAATTGCTCGAAATTACAGGTGACTAAACATAGGGATTTTTTTATGGGATTTATCACCTTGTCACGTCGCAATATCTGCGTGCTTTTTAGTACTTATCGTCATTGCACTTTACCGTCAGTGACAATGGTAATTCTGCTGTTTGACAAATAGTAACTTGGTCATCTATCTCAGTCCTTTCTGAGACAGGTAAAGTCAGTAAATTGAATTCCTATTTATTGCCACAAAGATAAGCTCCCAGGTTAAAAAAAAAAAAGGACCCGGCTTTGTGTGGAGGACCTCTAAATTAGAACTGGGAAGAGCATTAAGTATTTTCTTTTGTTTGTGATCATGAGGATACACAGATGTCAGAAGCTCACGAAGGCATTCAGGAACGATGCCGCATTTGGGGACACCCAGGTGGAAGTCATCTCTCTCCCATCTGTCCCTGATCCCCACCTCTAAGTTACCATCAGGTGGAGGGGGAGATACCAAGGAGCCATCCCAATACTCAGTCCTCAGTAGGATTCCCTGCTGATCTGCCATGTCCAAAGCAGCAGTAGGAGCGCCCTCTGTGGGGGAAAGGGGCAAGAAGAGAATATGGCTAACATCCTCTAATGGCCCTTGTCGCTAGCAGGCAGATGGGTCACGCAGCAACAGTCGAGGCGGAGATAGTAATAAGACTAATTAACCAATGTACACAGGCATGCATGAGTATATGGATGAAGCATTTATTAAGTACTTACAAGGTGCCAAGCCATTAATAGCTCTCTTGTAAATTATGAGACTTCCTCCTCTTTGGCTATCTCTTTTTCAACTGCTTTGCCAGCTTGGCGAAACATCCACTTCAGGGCTTCATTGGCCACGATGGTGATTGCCTGTCTGGGACCACTTCACTCCCTGCTCACTGACTCTTACCTTCTGGGCCCCTCTCTGGTCCCCTCAGCTTCTAGAACTAACCATGAACCCTGATCAGATCAACTCTGGCGTTGTACCTGCAAGGGCTTTATCAGTCTGCTCTTCTGTGGCTCCACTTCTCCCCGTAACTTTCCCCAAGTGCTGCTCCCTTGCCACCACTCTCTCTCATTGGAGTGCAAGCTCCTGGGGGAGGGGAGGGAGGTTTGGCTTGGCTTCAGTATTTGTCTCTCTCTCTCCCTCTCTCCTATTGATTTTTTATTTTTTTATTTTTAGTTTTCAACATTCACTTCTGTAAGGTTTTGAGTTCTAAATTTTCTCTCTCTCCCCTCCCCAAGATGGCATGCAATCCAATATAGGCTATACATGTGTAGTCACATTAAACATATTTCCATATTCGTCATGTTATAAAGAAGAACTAGAACCAAAGGGAAAAACCATAAGAAAGAAGAAACAAAAAAAGATAAAATAGTCTGCTTCGATCCACATTCAGACTCCATAATTCTTTCTCTGGATGTGGGCAGCATTTTCATCATGAGACTTTTGGAATTGTCTTAGATCCCTGCATTATTGAGAAGAGCTAAGTCTATCAAAGTCAGTCACTGCACACTGTGGCTGTTACTGTGCACAATGTTCTCCTGGTTCTGCTCACTTCACTCAGCATCAGTTCATGGAAGTCTTTCCAGGTTTTTCTGAAGTCTGCCCACTCACCATTTCTTATGGAACAGTAGTATTCCATTCTTTGTATTTGTATCTCCAACACAGCACAGGGCTTGTTTGAGGCATAGAAGCCCTCACTAAATTTTTCTTTTTCCTTTTTGTCTTCTCTCCCTCCATCCCCTCTCTTCTTCTCTCCTTCCTTTCCTCCCTTTTTTTCTTCCTTCCTGTATACTTCTTTGACAATTCATGATGACATGAAGGTGACCCATGCCTGACAGTGGAGCACAAGCTCTGTCAACCCTACCAAGGAGGGAAGGCTTTGAGTATAGATAGGCCCAGTAACAGATGTGTCTCTGAGGACCAGCCCACCTGAGTCTAGAGTCTTATTCTCAAATGCATGATCAGGGTTTTGGGCCAAACTCATAAAGACTTTCTACTAAGTCATGAAGGGTAGTAATCTACCCTGGTGGAGGGAGTAGACATACCAGGGAAATCACAGCTCCTTCAGGTACTCTGGGGGGTCCATTGCTATAAAATTCCTGGGTTATATGCACTATCATTCCCATTCCTCTGTAGTGAAGAAAGAATGTTGAAAAATGTTTGTTGAAGAGTGGATTGATCATTCTAGCCACATCTTTGTAGCTTTAAAAAAAATATTCATTGTTTAACTGATAGAAAGTTAATGCTGATTTTACCAGGTAGCAATGAGCAGTCTTTGTTATTGAGGCAACTGCCAGCTGTCATCTTGAGGATAGGGAAAGAATTAAAACAAAAAGAATGAGTATAGTTACTATATATGGTGTCTTGGGCCATTCAGTGGCACTGCCCAGGCTGCGTGGTGCTGGTGAGGGGCTGTTGGGGGTGGGAGCTGTCAATCCAGAAAATACAAGGAGGAGCCATGAGAAAAGTGGCCCTCATGCTGAGGAGGCAGGTGTTTCTGGGATCTCTTTAATGAGACCTTCTAACTTCCCCTTTGACGGCAGCAAATTTCCATAGGCTTGATTGGACTGGCTGAACCTTGCACTGCTACTGAGACCAGTACTAAACTGAGCAGCTGAGCCTGGCTATTATAGTATGACAGGGTGAGGTTTAGAAGGGAGATCGTTTTGTAAGAATGTAAGTACTTGTTATAAATCCTCCGTGGCCAAAATCTTAAATTACACCTACTAATTCCTTGAAGATGCACTAACATGAAAATCAGAACCCATTTAATTTTCTTTTATCTCCAGAGAATGGGTATATTCTCCAACCAGAACACATTTTGAAAGCTGGCATCTCTTTATTGGATATTTCAAAAAGCAGAGAATTTCTCTCTGTTCTAATGAGTACAAAAACATAATGTAGTTTTTCTAATTGAAACCTCAGCAATAAATAATGCTTCCTTTAAGTTAGCTTTTCGAGAACTGACAAAGATCTTAAAGCTTTTTAAAAGGAATTTTGACACATATACTCATGTCAATGGGTCTCATCGATAAGTAGTTCTCATCTAGGCCTGAATAGGAAGAAAGCATGTTGGATCCTGCCCAGGCAGGGTATTCGCTTCCCCTCCTTTGGGCATCCATGATTTTGCCAATATTCATCTCCCTCCAATGATGCTGGCCCTGCAGTAGATGATACGTGTGAGTCGCCCAAACCTCTGGTGAAAGACGTCTCCAGTTCTCAGGTAGCAGATGCCCATGCTGTCGTCAGGCCCATCCTGGGTCCTGAGAATCTGCCTGAGGGCATCCTCCCTGGACCCACCCTGTGAAGGAAGGCCAGGGAAACACTTTGGTGCAGGGGACAGAGGGTATGAGTTCAAGTCCTGTCTCTGCCACTCACTAGCTTCGTGACCTCACCCCCTCTGAGCCTCAGTTTTCTCAGTGGTAAGTAAGGAGGTTGTCTCTGCCCTTCTAGTTTCAGATCGATGTTAACCACATAAAAGCCAGCTCAAAAGGGTAATCAACGAAAGGAAATACTGTTGATAAAAATACGTTATTAAACTTTCAAAATGCATAAAAGAAAAAATGCAGAATGAGCTCAAGGTATGATGACAATCCAGTTTTCAGAATAAATTGGACACTTTCGGAACCCAGGATCAGCTGCTGAAGGCTTGTACGGCACCAGTGAGCAGACCAAAGGCGTCATTTACAGAAACACAGAAAGAGACTGGCACAATACTGTGATAAATGATCCAGACTTCGCCTAATCTTCCTACATTTCTCACATAATAAATGACCCACCCAAGTGAAATGGAAGAAGGCGGGAATCTCAGACCAGCTCCCACAAAACAGCCGTTCGAGTTCCAACAAGCATGGTGCATAGAGTTCGGCTCCACCAGAAGGCAGCTGAAGCAGATTGTCTACACATTTATTTTCTTGTTAGATTCATATATAGCTGAGTTGTTGATATAGAGGCTATTAAAATGCTGATGTTTATCGTCTGAGATTGAACTATGCGCTTCGAGTTCTGGATTGAAAAAAAGCATTTTCCGCAGTCATTCATGCTTAGGGGAAGAACATGGCGAGTGGGGTGATGCTGAGTGTTGTGGCCAGCAACCCCGAGTCTCCCATGACAGATCTTTGTTAAGTAAAGTTTCTGGTTTTCCAGAAACATAAGATTCCATTTCTGACCCCTTTTGGATTTCTGAATAGGATTTTCTTTTTTATCAGCAAGAGGAAAAATTGCTGAATAAGGAAGAGCAAGCAGGGATAGGTCAAGAATTCCCAAGAAAGCGATGTGGCCGTACTGTGACTTTGCTATCACTTGGAATTTGATATCAGCCAAGTCCATCTGGGCCACTGACTAAAGGCAGTTAGTTAGCAGGAAGGCGTCTTCCCTCATGTGACGTGATCCTGTAGCACAGACCCTGAGTGTGATGTACAGTAATAGCAGCTGACACACAACAGTTTAAAGTTTGTGAAACATTTTTCATGTTATCCTACTGAAGCCTCACAGAAAGCCCGAGAGGTAGGCAGAGCAGGTATTTTTATCCCCATTTTAAAGATAAAGAAACTGAGACTCAGAGACTTTAAGTGACTTGCCCAAAGTTAACATGGCCAATAAGCATCCAAGGCAGGATTTGAACCCGGATCTTTCTTATTCCAATTCCAACTCTATGGCACACCACATATAGTGAGAGGCTGGTGTTATGTGAAATGTTACCTGTCTGTTTTACCAACGTGGCAGAGCTTTTATTTTCACCTACTCTGTGCTTGTAATTCTTTGCTTGAAACACTGTCTCTGAGAATGAGAATCACAATTCTGTCCTGGGCCTCTTCTGTTCTCTCTCTCTGGATGACATCATCCTTGCCTGCCTATGATTTTAACTCCCATCTCTGTGCAGAGGACTCTGAGAGCTACATATCCAGCCCCAAAATCCACATTGCCCATTCTGTGTTGGTATTTGAAGCTGGATATCCCATGGGGATCTCAAGCTCAGCGTGTTTAAAACAGAGTCACTGGGCTTTCCCCTCCCCTTCCCCCCTCCAAATGTCCCACCACCATCTTTCCAGTCTCTGGGTTCTTAACCTCAGCAGTGCTATCCTGGACTCTTCGCTCCCCCGACACTTCATGCGTCCAGTGAGCCACCAGTTCCTGCCGTTTCTGCCTTTACGCATTTTGCATCCAACTCCACCCCTAAGCTGTCGACTTGGGCCAGGCCCTCCTCACCTCTGACCTCCATCATTACAACAGCCTCCTCTTTGACTTCCCTGCCTCACTAGAGCCTCTTGCCCCTCTAGTTCATGCTGGACTGCAGATCTGACCTTGTGATTCCCCTACTCACCCAACTCTGGTGGCTTCCTTTGGCCTCTAGAATAAAATGCGGAGACATTTGTTTAGCTTTTAAAGCCCCATACAACCTTACCCCAACCTGTCAGTTTCATTAACATTATTCCCCTTCTCACATCCTGCAGACCAGCCAAAGGGCCCTTCTCCCTGGTCCTCACACACAGGACTGCTGCCTACCTCCCTGCCTTGGCACTGGCAATCCCCCTTGCCTGGGTTGTGTTCCTGTCCTTACCATTGCTTCATAGGAAGCCCTCCTTGAAGATACAGCTCAGACATCCATCTTCTGTTTGAAGCCTTTCCTCATTCCCCATGTATTAAGCCTTCCTTCCCAGAATGCCTTGTATTGAAGTATTTTGTGAACATATATGCATTTATTAATTTTACATATATATATACATATTTATGCTTTATATGTTCTTATGTTAATTGCTTGGTTGTGAAGATTTGGCCTAATCCTGCTCCTTGCCCATGGATGCCAATATGATATCTAAACAGATCTGGACATAGGAATTCCTGCCCTGTATACACTGATTTTTAAGAAAGACTAAGCCAGAACTTTCTTTGGGAATCCATTCTACTGTTCAGTAACCTTTGCTACAGAAAGTACTTTCCTATGTCTTAGGTGTTATACAGTGTTTTGACCTGAAGAGGTTGCTATAAATCAGTCATTTCACTAAAGTAGTTAAATTTATTTCATGCCTAAAATGGCCTTCGGATATGGAGCAGAAAGCCCCCAAGTGCTCCTTCAGCCAGACCATACTACACTGTGAGACTCAGCAAAGCCGGATCCATTAGGAAGTCGGAGAGACTCTGGAGCTTCATTTCATTAAAGTTGGCCATCAGCAACGTGTCCTTATTGTTTACCTGCCTTAAGAGGATAAATGGTCTGCTGGATAACTGACCCTCGAACAGGACATTCTGAAAACACTGGCTAAACATATAACATCTGTGCACGGACGCGGGAAAGAGGCTCCTGAAAAAGCCAAAGCTTCTCTCATTAAGCAGGCAGTGCTCACGGTCTCAGGCTGGGCTCTGCCACTAACTGGTTGGAACCTGGCAGGCCCCCTTCTCTGGTCCCTCAGTTTCTCACTGACAGAGTGAGCAGATCGGTTTCTATAAATCCTTGCTGACTCTAAATTGGATGAGACATGCCACAGATAAAATAAATGAGGACTAGTGAAAGCATAATGCACAGAACAAATACAGAAGATACGTGAATGCAGAAGGCTGGTGGCAGACCAGGAGACAGCAATGTGGGCCAGAGAGGTCACACCTGCTTTACCACCTTCTCCCCTGAGACCCTGGTAGAGGCCAGACAGTGCAGAAGCCTTGGGAATGGCCAGGCTTCCAGCCCAGAGCCTTTGGCCACCATCTTGGAAAGAAGCCCCTATGAGGATGCAGTCTGGACCTGCTCCTGCAGGGGCTGCAGCTACAGATACTGAAAACCCAGGAAAAGGGGACCAATGTCCTCAGCCTTGTCCAGTGGTTCAGCGTCAGAAACTGGAACAATTTTATCAGTGGAAAGGACACCCACAAGAGGCCTAACTCTGTTCTTCTGCTGCCCCTGAGGACTGTGCAACCTTTCCATCTGGCCACAGCTAAACCCTTCCCCCTGCGTCCTCTCCTCCATGACAATGTAGCCTCCCTAAAAGTGAGGATGGGCTTGCTTTTCTGTTTGTATTCCCAGGCCTTAGCACAGCGTTCTGTACATAGTAGGCACTTACAAGTGCTTTATTCACTCATTCACATTAGTTGGAATAATTTAACCAAAATTAGAAATATCAAGCGCTCCAGGTCGAGAGAACCATACTTCTGCTCAGGAGGCACATGGCAGATGTGGTCCAGCAGTGACAGGGCTGCTTAGCAGGAAAAGGGCTCCCTTTGCTAAGGTCTTCCAGCACAGGCTGAATGCCCACTTGTTGGGATGTTGTGGAAGGGGATTCTTGGCCAGCCATGGATTGGACTAGATGGGCCCTGAGGTCCATTCCAGCAGGGAGAATCCATGAACTTTGATCCTGTTTCTCCAGAGTCCTGATGTCTGGCTCTTCTGCAGTCCACAAGGGCGGCTTCCTAATTGGAGCGTTTAGGTGTTTTGCTAACACCTAAAAAGCTTTATAATTCATGAACAAAGATAAAAACATACGAGCTTATTCTGCTCACAATGATGAATGTGTTGGAGATCTCAGGTTTTTGGGTGGGGGGAGCTTCCTTAGGCTTCATAGAATCTCTGCTGTCTGTGGAGATGGTCTCTTCCCCAGTGGATACCGTCTTGAATGTTTCAGTTCTTTGTCTCTACCACCTAATGGTTAATGTTGTGTTTTGAATTAGGTATAAACTACTTTAGGTGAAGAGAAGAATAAACAAGAATATATGAATAAATAAAAAATAAATAAGAAACAAATAAATAAGAAAAAAATAAATGAAGGGATGAATGGGTGACAGTTAACCATTCCATCCAACCTACTGGGTAGGCTCCAACTCTCAGGTTGATGGTGGGTAGGCACCAAGAAGCCACTGCCATTTGGCAGCAGGTATCCAGAGAACATGAAGAGCTCCTAGCTCCCTTCCAAGTCAGTCTCTGGGGCTCGTCCCCCAGGCTTTGCTGAAAAGACTCCCAACTGTTGTCAGTCCGATGGCGTGTCATCAATCACGTCTCCACACCAGTGTCCCACAGCTCTGATGACGTCCATCAGATGTGACGTGTGGACAAGAGACTTTCCCATGGAGCTCATAATTTATTGTAGTTACTGCTGTGTGAGAACGAAAGGGCCCAGAACTTTGGAAGCCTTCTTTTGCACTTAGAAATGTCAGTATTATGTTTCATGCCTTTCTAAATATAAAAAAAAGTTTCTCTCTTAATAGCAACCCTCCCCCAGCACACACACACACACACACACACACACACACAAATCAGTTTGAACAAAGTCTCCTGATGTTTTCGTAAATGACTTGAATGTGGTGGGCAGAAAGGGTGACACGTCACATGTGTTTAATCTGTTTCATATAAATTTTCTGGGAACGTTCCAGTTTAATACAGAGAATATGCAATCTGCTCTAAACATCCAGTCTCCCAATGTGTGTAATTTGTGGGAGACAGTTACGGATCTCAAGAGCCCTTTCATCCTTCCGTGCATTGAATTAATCTCCTCCTAAACGCTCATTCAGAAAGTGCCAGCAGGCGGCTCGGCCTGGTTGCCATGGTAGATATTTTTCTTCCTGTTCCCCCGAGAGCGACATTTCTATAAACTGTGGATGTTTTCAAGTTTATCACAGCAGCAAGATGTGGTTAGCCTGCTCTTCATGCTGACACTTTCCTTCTCTGCCATGATTTCTTTTTCTTTCTTTCTTTCCTTCTTTCTTTCCTTTCTTTCTTTCCTTCTTTCTCTTCGTTCTTTCTCTTCCTTCTTTTTCTTCTCATAATACCCTTTCAAGAATGGTTAAAATAATTTCCTGGCCTTAACTGCTGCACTTTCGGCAGATTACTATAAAAGCTTTCTTATGCAAGGGCCCAAAGGACAAAAAAAGTGTTTGAAGCCCAAACTGTGAAGAACAGGTAAAAATACCAGCCACCAAGGAAGTGATGAAAACAGGGGTGATATCAGAGAAATCCATCCGTTAGCAGACAATGAGCAATACTCATGCGAATTTGTGGCTTCTTGTCTTCTGCTGAGGAGGCTGAGCTCGGTCTCTATTCAGATCCCTGCTTCCGATGCTCTTAAACCAAG
>JAQQSZ010004348.1:0-14180 GCA_028646595.1 Phalanger gymnotis | reverse complement strand
AAAAATCACTAAAATATGTACAATTTGTCCTAGGAGTGTTTCTAAAGGTAGAGAAATTTGGCTACAAGAATATAGGTTAACAAGGCTGTCTTAAAAATTTGTGCCCTATGGATCATTACTGATGTACAAACAGGTTTATGACAATGTCACCTTTTGGGACCTCCAAATGAAGCCACACCACATCCTTTCAAACAGAACTCTCTAGCTTATATAACAGCTTTCCAAGTTAAATTCTTAAAATGAATTCATTGGCAACTTTCAGTGACAGAGTGATAGTTTCTACTGACAGCTTGCTACCATGAAAGGTAGTAAATTAGCTAGAAATATCTGAAAAACAGGAAAACATTTTTAATAACAAAATAGAAAAAAAAATCCCACAATAAATAATGCCAGTTGCAGATTTCTGCTGTTTCTTGCTTCTTTTGATGTTATTGCTATAAGAGTCCAGAAAAGAAAATCAAAGGATTATAAATTTAGAAGTGGAAGGGACCCTAGAGGTCATCTAACACATCCTCTGAATTTAAAGATAAGAAGCTGATGTTCAGAGAAGTTAAATAATTTGACCTCATTTGCACAGGTAATTGCAGAGCTGGGATTTAAATGCAGATTCTCTGACTCCAAATTCAGTTCCCTATCAACTCTGGCATGCTGTCAAAGACTAATGTGCTTCTCATCACATCTACAAAGTAGGAAATATCTACATTGGCAGCCAAATGATTTTTATTTTTAATGTTTGGCATTTTTTTGAAATTCAAATATATTATTCTTTTCTTTGTGAAAAATCTAAAAATGCTGCCAACAATCAGTGAGAAAAAGGATCACAAAAGGAAAGTAAAACTACCATGCAAATATCTTAGACTAATTATAAGAGAGCTTTAAGTTTTGATATTGACCAAATATATACTGAAGTCAAACTACTGAATATATCTAATATATATATAAACCATGTATATATTATGCATACATGTGATATAGATATGTTATAAATGCTATTTTTCCCTTTAAATATAACATTTTAGTAAAGGAATACTTTATTAAATTCTTAAAATAAAATTCCTATAATAAAAATGTGACCTGACATCATACAAAAGAAGAAACTTTGAATTTTAGTAAGAAAAAAGTGAGCGTTTTATCATCAAACATATTACATATATATATGTATATATATATATACCATTAAACACACTCAAATTTTGCATTAAAGAGACAGGTGAGATGTTAACAGATGAGAAACAAAACTATTAGAATGTCCAAGAAGCCCTGTTTCTATAAGTACTTCCAAGAATCAGTACTTCCAAGATGTTATGGCTAATTCACATTGAATATTTTATAATGGTTCATTGTGGTAAGGGAGGACGCTGATAAAATATTGAACATTTAACCCTATTTGGTTTAGAGTAACATAAAATCTAAGTCTGATGGCAAAACAGTAGAACCATTTGTCCTGAGAGTTTCCTCCAAATTCTTTTCTAGATTTCATTCCCAATTCATAGCTTTATTCCTCTCACATAGCTTCTCTTTCTTCCACACCTCTGAAAATATTTTCTTACTTCTCATTTGCAAGGCCTGTTCCTTCAAACAAACTAAGCAACAAAGCTAAATATGGACAGGAAAATGATATTTACTAATTGTAGTTTTGTGATAAGTAATTTTTTGCTTTTCTTTTGTTTGCCCAATTGTAACTTTGCACCTGAAATCAAAGATCATGTTCCAAACGAGACCTCTTCCTTTTTAAAAAAGTTTGCCTGTTTCAAGAAAATTAATCAAATTCAGCTCTACAGTATTTCATTGACTACAAAGGAAATACAGTAGAGTACAGTAATGATGTTGATGTTATCTTTTAAATGTGCTGCCAAATTTTAATTTATAATATTACCATATGATAATGCATTTTGCATATGAAGGAAGAGGATATTAGGCTGATGAAAAACTGCATACTACCCATATTCAAAAGCTGGTTGATCATCTTTTAAAATAAGGCTTAATATTAATGGTTCTTGAATCAATACATGTAGCTGTGAGGATCCAAAGATATTTATTATAATTAAATGGGCATAGCATTTTATAATGAAATCTTGGTATTAAAAAGATGAATTTTCTTCAGAATATACTTTTTCTTTGGGTCATCTAACAGAAGACAAGCATACTATTTAATACTCTTCGCTTTTTTCAAGTTCATATCTTGGGACTAAAACAATATCCTTATCTATCTCAAATATTCAATAGGTCTATTCTCCATTTTTGTTCTGAAGTAGGTATGACAATGCCAAAAGATGCTCAACACCTTATTTTCACTGTCAACCTAGTTTTCTTTTTCTTTCTTTGATACAGGACCTAAGTTTAGCATATAATTTGGATAGCGATCATTGTGTTTTTTATTTCAACTGAGAAAATGTAGCTAATGTAGCATGATTTTCTAGCTCTTTGCCCTGAGGAAAGTCATTTAATCTCTCTGGGTCTCTGTTTCCTTATCTTTAAAATAAGCGGATTGTGCTACAGTCCCTTCCAGCTCTAACATTCTGTGATTCTCTGAAAATAGTGCCAGTGCTGCCCATTCGCACTATTAATTTTTTTTAAAGCAATTCCAGATTTGGGGGATTAAAATGAAAATCTGAGAAAGTACACAACATAACCTACTACTTTTTTCTGTGAAACCACATAGAAACTTTTGGAATCAAGAAAAGAGTATGCTTTGTGTACTACTTCAAAATTATTGAATACTCTTAGATATCGATTATAGGGGTACAAGAGTAGGAGGCCCTTCCTGGTCCAAAAGAAGAGGATTTCAGTTTTAATATAGATTTCATGCATATACTGAATCTATTTTTAAAATGTTTCCATTCTATGTTATCATAATTCCCTAGTTATTATTTGCGGTCATTGTTTTTACTGAAATAGATTTTGGTGATTGTAGAATTTTCCAAAAGGTTCCTTGTTAAAACTATAGGGCAAGAGAGTTGTTTAAAAGCTTAAGGCCTTGGGATCCTAATTGGTTCCTCATCTGTACTGCACCATTTTCAATCATGTGCATTACCCAACTCTCAGTTTGTTTCTAGCATTAACAAATAGCTAGACTCATTTCAGAGGCAAAGTTAATAGGTAAAGTAAAAAAAAAAATATGCTCATTTCCTTAGCTTTCTTTTCATCCTTAGAATGAAATTTGTTGGCTACCACCACAAACTGTATGCAATTAGGCACATCAGATAAAATGACCCAAGTATAGACTAGAAAATGCTATACCATATTAACTCCAATTATTAATGCAAAATTTCTCATTCATATTTCATTTTTATATACTTTAAGCAATGTAAAAATTATAATTTTGCTCATGAAAGTCTCCTAAATCTGAGTTAATTCTTTGGAAGTAAAAAGGGTTTGAGCATAGCAACTAAAATTGGAATAATTTCTTCTTAAAGTCCTATGATATCATTTGTGGACACGATGCCAAAGAGATAATCGCTGTTGTCTTGAACTCCAAAAGTTATGATTACTTCTCTACTAGGCTAGCAAAGGAATTACGCAAAACAAATAGTGCTTTCATAGCTGCAAAGTGGAAAAGAATGTGATATTCAAGTGACCCAAGAATGACAACAAATCGCTACAATTACCAACAAACTTCACTTAAAAAGATAATGATCGAAATGTTATCATGAGGAAAAAAAATGCTTAAAAGCCCCCCCACAAGACAAAAAATAGGTGGTTACTTCTCTTCAGCAGAACAAAAATAAATAGTGGTTCATAGAATTAATAAGAAGATATCAAAAGATATCAGTACATTAGTGTCGGAAAGGATGCTGGGCTTCATCTCACCTAACCCATTATTAAATAAGAATTCTTAAATAAGAATCCAATTTATGACACAGACATCAAATGGTTGTCTTTTCCTTTAAGATCTCTTAGCAAGTGGAGAGTGCAGTGTTGTCTAACACATTGCTTTCTACCTTTGGATAGCTATAATTTTCAGCAAGTTTTCCTTACATGAAGTCTAAACTTGCTGCTTTGCAACTTCTACTTGATCCTAGTTTTGTTCTCTTGGGCCAAGAGAAAAAAAAATCCAATTCCACTTCCCTATTAGAGCCTTTCATCATGACATCAACATCACCTAACCAATCCATCCCCAAGCCTTCTCTTCTGTTCCTATTTCCTTCAAACAATGTGATCTTTCAGCCTTTTGTTGTCTTTGTCCTCTTTGGGATATTTTTCATTGTCCTTTTTGAGACACAGAACTTGGAATTAAATATAATACTCTAGATGCAATTTGACCTGGGCAATGTGCAAGTATATAGCAGAATATCCCTAACCTTGGGCACTTTTTTCTCAATGAGTGTGTTATTTTTGTTGCCATATTACACTTTTGATTACTGTTAAGGTTCCAGCCAACTAAAAGACCCAGAGTGTTTTTCAGATGCACTCCTTTCTTGCCATGCCTTCCACAATTTATATTTGTGAAATTCATTTTTTGAGGTTAAGTCTAAAACATTAAACTAATTAAATCTCATCTTATTAAATTTGATCCAACAATTTAACCTATTGAGATCAGCAGAGGTCCTGACTATCATCTGGCATGTTAGGATTTTAGTTGTCCATAAATTTGACAAAGGGTTTCATCTATTAAAAAAAAAAAAGTAAAATTATGAATTCCTGGTGAACTCCACTGGAAAGTTGCTTCTAACAATATTGCACTACTAATGACTACTTGGTAACCTAGTTCTCATCTTATCAACCCAGTCTATCCCAAGTATTTTCATCTTGTTCACAAGACAAGCAAGGGACCCTTGGCCAATGGTTTTGATAATATTAAAAATAACTATCTCTTTACTATTTCCATCATCTACAAGACTATTAAATACTTAAAAAAAGAAATGAGATTAATCTGGCATGAGCCCTTTCTAATGGAGCCGTGTTGGCTGGTTCTTTGTAATCATCTTCCTTTTCTAGATGTTCACTAATCATTTCTTTAAAGAGACATCTAAAATTTTTCTAGAATTCAAAGTTGAGTTTATAATTTGTAGGCTCCACTCTTTTCACTCTTTTTGAAAGGCAGAATAACATTTGTCCTCCAATATGTGGCATTTCTCCCATTTTCCACAATTGTTCAAGGATTGGCTGTGGCTCAGTGATACTCCATCCATTTTTTTTTCTTCATTACTCTGGGAAGTAGTTTGTCCAGTTCCGATGACTTGAACTTATTTGAAAAATAATCCAGTTGATAATAGATTCATTAAGAAAAGATAGATAAAAGAAATACAATTTCATTTCAGAATGCAGTCAATCCTCAACTATCTGAAGGTGTGTCCACCTATCTTCAAACTCATGGATATTTTTATTTATGCTGTATAATAAAATGCTTTGTTGTAATAAAAAGTGTGCCTTATTCTAATCTAGAAGCAAATTAACATATTCACAGAAATATGTTTTAAGCTATTTCCTTGAGATAGTTGCATCAATGATATCCTCTCTCATAATGGAGCAGAAATCAGCAAATGAACTGAAGAAGGGGCAAGATGCAGAATCAAGACAATCAGAATTTTATAGTTTGTTTTCAATATTGCTTGAAATAATGTGAATTCTGCAAACACTGGATACACATACTTAAAATTAAACATAAAGCATTTTCCAAAACCAAATGTAATTTTTTTTTTGATTTTTACCATTTAATTCTCTCCAGTAATGTGGATAATTGAGAGTTGACTACATAACAATCAAAGTCTCTATTTGTTAATCATTTTAAACCTTAACCTTTATTTAGAATGAAAATTTGTATAAATTTATTACTTAGAAAATATTTTAAATTTCTTTTTTTAAATTATTATTTAAACAAGTATTAGGCCTCATCCCCCCAGCACAACTTTTACACTGAAATGGACATTTAAGGCTAAGACAATGGGGATATGTAGGAATATAGTAAGAAATCATTATAAGGCATATGTTACATATAGCAATTTCAAACCAACATTTTATATTTCTGGGTTTCAATATGAACACTGTAGATGAAATACGACTCTTTTTATTTTGAACATGACTTCATTGTCTGGGGTCTTGAGTGGGTGAGGGGGTAAGTCTAGGATAACAAGTTAAAGATAACAAGAAGAATCAAACAATCTTCATTCACAAAAGTGTATACAATTTTTGCAGCCTGGTGTTGGGTGTTTGCTCTTATTTGATGAAGACTGACATATATAAATTTCTGAACGAAGCTAACGTCTTCCTCTTTTACTCATATAAAAACTGCGTTTACACATTAATTATAAAAATAAACAAAAAGATTTTTTACAGCTGAAATTCTAGTCATGGGAAATTTTTATAATTGTTTCATTGTAGAAACCACTTTTTAAAGGTCCTAAAAGTCCTCATTCATCTAGATCAGTTACAGTAGATAGTGTTTGAAAAGAGGTCCTAATAGCACCCTGGAAGTGATTTTTTTTTACTCAGTTTTTAAAGCAATTATTAGCAACTTAATCTGTTTCTCTTTTTAGAGTTGATATATAGAATGAGCTTTTTAGTTAAGCTGATCAGAAATCCCTTCATTAATAAGACCTGAGTTTATCTAACCATACCTACAAATAGATCCCTATAAAAACAGAATCAATTACAACAGATATACTGATACCATAGGAAATAGCTGAAGGAAATGGAAATACACCAGTATTGCTTTGTCACCAAAAGAAAATATTAGACAATATCCCCAGGACCAAATTTGGAATTCATTGCATTAGTCTGAAAACCATCATGGATATATTGGTGCATATTATATTTCCCAACCAACTTCTTCCTTTGTTAAAAAACTATTTTTCTTTCAAAATAACTTCTAAATATAATTACTCCGCTTAGATGTTAAGAGTAAACTTTGTAGAAGGACCATTTTTTGATCCCTACTTATCAAGATACCTTCCCATTATTAATGAACTTCTTAAGTACATAGGCACTGGAAGATGAAAACCATTGCTTGGCAATCTGTAATCTGACATTTCTAACTTGTATTAAGAAGCAACTATGTACTTTCGGTAAGAGCGTCTACCTGCCTATTTACCCAATGTACTGCTTTCTTAGACTATACCTGTTGGCTTTATTTTCAGCTTAGGAAACAGACCAAAAAAGATAATTTTAGTAGAGTATCAGAAGCAATGGCTGGGAAACCACATTAAAAAAAAAAAAACTCTATCTGCACAGTTAAATGATTCAAGTCCCTTTAAGAAGCGTATTGGAATCAGAATAATTTGTGAAAAAATAAAGCCATTTGGCCATCATGTCAAGAAGAATCAAAACAGTAAACTTTAATAGTAAAGACATGTTCATAATTAAACAAAAGAAAATACTGAAAGATACTTGAAATCTATTCTAGTGCTTTAGATAAACATTTGCTTCACATCTGTTTTCTTCCATTCCCCCCTCATAATTTGAAAATAGTATAGAAACAGTATTTTCTGCTATTTATTTCATTGCCTATTTACAAAAACACCATAGATTATTGCAAAATCATTGATTGAAGAAAAAAGATCTGTTTAGGAGAAACGAAGGTATTTTATGCAAATATTTGCTTCTATGAGTAATGGGAAAAGAAGAGACAAATAAATGTATTTATAAGAAAACAGATTCTATTTTCTTTTTTGCATTGTCAGCAGGTCCACAGAAAGCATTATGTGATAAACAAAAAAAAAATGATAAAAGACAGGGACTTGGAAAAATTACCCTTTAGATGAGTTGACCTAATTGTCTTCTACCTTAGAAGATACAGAAAGCTATTTTTTTTCAGTGGGCAAAAATTACTGGCAAATTTTCAATGAATATCAGTATAGCTGGCATAAACTTCCCACATCTTTGATCTGAAATCAGAATACAAAGATCGACATGTGGCCATAGGGCTCTATGCTAACTATGCACAACTTTGTCTATGGGGTTGGAGATGGCTATAATGTATAAAACTGGTGATAAAAAAATAACTTTATAAAAATGTGTCCCTTTTCCCCCTTTTGTTTTTTAAGAGTATACTATCTACAAGACCAAAAAAATTCTTTATATTTACACCATAATAACTAATTATTGACAAATATAATATTTTATGAAATAAAATATATTGAAAGTGAGTATCAATTTTAAAAAGGGGTTTGGCTCACAGCATAAACAAGTGTGGAAACAACAACAACAACAACAACAAAAAAAACAACTCTTGATACCAGACCCAATCTCTACACAATGTCCTTCTTTGTTAAAAATAACACAATGGTGTACCCAAAGCCTTGGCATTGAAGCTAAGTAATCTATATCACACAGCAGGTGTAATGCTACTCTTTGATGCTGAGTAGTCGCAGTTATCACTGGCCCCTCTAATAAGCCAATCCTTGTTAGTTAAAAAGATATAAAACTTCCATTGTAATTCAAGAATACCATGCAACCAGTTAGAAACATTTCATTCTTCTATACCTGTGTCTTAAAGTATGCTTAAAAATTTTATATCCTTTACAAGAAATACGGAAGTCATAGGAGAATAATTGCAAGGATGTATGCGATTTATTCTCTAGCCCACTGTCTATCCCACCCTTCTTTTGCATCTGGCTAGAATAGTTATCTGATTAGATGATTTGATCACAGGTCTTTCCTTAAATAATAAAGAATGCTATGTTGCCTTCTTCTGTCAACTTATCCCTTGGTAAATGGAGTGTATGCATGCACTCCTATTTTCCCTGTGTTCATTTGGCTAACTGTATGTAAAGCACCTGTGCTCCCATAGGTTTGAGGTTGGTCATAGCATGCCTCTAAAAGGCGTGAGAACAGTATTGCCAGTCACATGGTCCTGGCAAGAAGACAGCAGTGAATGCACCTTCTACTGAAAGGGGAGATTTTATTGCCTCTCAAAAGAGAACACCTATCACAGATTTTGCTTTCCATCACTACAGATGTAACTTTCTTAATACTGGCGCCTTATCTTTGTTCACATGTGCTGAATCATGTGCTATAACTAATCTACTAAATCCTCAGTAATCACTCTCTCTCCCCTACACACACACTCAAGCACACCCCTTCCCAACTCCTAATCCCATGCACTCATATGTGTACCTGCACACAACAAATGTGTCATGTAGCACAATTCCCTTTTATGACTTACACTATAATAGTGACCATTATATATTTTATATGAATGTTGCAGAAGTGTACAGACAATAACTCTGGCTCTGTGTGATTATATGTGTGTCTGTGTTTGGGTGTTGCATGTGTGTGTTCATACACACAGATGCATATATTTCTTCCTTAAATAAAAAAAAAATATATATTGTGGAAGCCAGTGTTGCAGTGAGAAAGCTTCTCTGAGCATATGAGTTTAAGCAATGTACCTCACTGAAAAAAAAATGAAACCAAAAAAACACAAACACAAACAAAACACAAAATCCTGACAAAAAAAACATTCCAAGTGAAACAGCCATAGGTGTGTTATCCCACATTTCTACAGTGTTGTGTCTAAATGTTGTGCTGGCTTGCAAGGAGTCTGTGCACAAGTCAATCTGGCTTAAAGTAATGCTTGGTGAATTGTCATTGGGTCAGATTTGTAGTTGTGTTCTCTCCTTTGGGTTTCCTTTTTTCTTCCTCCTCTTCCTGGATTGCCTGTATTTGCTCTGAGGATTGATGCAGGGTGGATTTTTCTAGACTTAGCTTTTCCATCCCACTGCCTAGTCGTTGTTCATCTTCAATGACTTTCTTCCACATTTTATGGTTTTGAAGGAGGTGCTCGGTTATTTGGCAGTAGATTTTCCTCCTTTTGAACTTCGGCTGTCCTGTAAAATATTAAGACCAATTTTGGGTTTGGAGAATATTAAACATAATATGCATTATCACTCTATCTTCTATTTAGCTTGCTGACAAGATTTTAGTATTGTCTGATTATATGTGTTTTTTAATGCTTAACTCAGATTTACATGGTTCAGGGATAGAAGAGAACATTTCATTTGGGGACTATGATCTAATTATGAAATTCCACTTTGTGAATATTTGAAATTTTGCATATTTCATGCACATTGGTTTGTAAGTTTCTGTGTAGAAATATTAAAGAGGATATTTTCTATATACCCATTAGGAAATTAATTAAGTTCAGTTTAATAAACCTGGTTATCTTTAAAATGTAGCTGAATGAGGCAGTTACATCTTTCACTCCAATTGAATTTGAACAGATCATTGTAAAACCTATATAACAAGTGCCTTTTTAGGTTTCCAACTATGCAATGGCTATTCTTTTCCAATTGACCAGAATATTTTAAATAATAGAAATTGATAGCCAAATGCTTACTTCAGTTTCCTTGGTACATTTTAGTTTATGACTCTCATATCTAAACTCTACTGAATGTGAGATAACCTTCTCTTTTAGACTCTGTTCCCCAGTTCCATATTCTAAATATGAAAATTTCATATGGCTTATACATTGCAAAAAATATGATGAGAAATCCTTATTTAATGAAGAAACTATAACAAATAATACAAGTGAAAGTTACTAGAATGGCAGAAATAGAAATCTGGGTTGTGTCAGTAAAGAGAATGTCTTTCAGATATTTTAAGCTAAACATGTCTGGAACTGAATTCATTACCGTCCTCCCCTACTCCATTCTTCCAAAACTTCCAACCTTCCTAATTTTGCCATCCTCTCAATCTCCTTGCCTTACAACCTAAGGGTCATCCTTGACTCCTCACCCTCATCCCCACCCCACATCCAATCAGTTGTCCAGTCCTATTGTTTCTATCTTCATAACATCTCTTAGATATGCTTCCTTCTTTCCTTTGACATTACAACCACTCTAGTGCAAAACTCATCACAGTCAAAGGGTCACACTTGAGGGCCTAGAGGGCCACATATAGCCTCGAGGCCACAGGTTCCCCACCCCTGGTCTAGTACATAGTCAGTGTTTAGTAATTGCTAACTGATTGACAGTGATCGACTAAACAATCCAGAGCAAAGGTCTTGATTGTTCTATTATTTACAATGCAAATTTTTCTAGGAGGAAAGACTCAGAATCAATTGGGGAAGGCACTATAGTTAAATCTTTCTAAGAAACCATTGATATGTGAAAGTCACAGAAAAAAAAAAAACAAGTGAATTGTATAGGAGACATAGCTTCTGAGTCATTTCCCTTTTCTGGGTACTCCTGTTTACTCATTTGTAAAATGAAGGTGTTGGGTTAGATCTTTTAAGACCTTTACAAATCAGAATCCTATGCTTCTATGATTTTCTTCAATGAATTTTATCATATTATGAAGTACCCAATTCTTATATATTGGCTTGAATTTTGTTTACCTCCCCTCGTCCATAATTTGGCTTGAATAACATTTGAGTTACAGCATGTAATTATTGCTATTTTTCCATATATCTGTGTCTGTTTTCTTTTCAAAGTGATTTCTTGTTCAGCCTGTGGTCTATACTTAGAGGTGGCTAATATCCAGACCAATATACTATAGCTGAACTCAGATCATTCTCTGGTTAAAGAAAGAATGAAAGTAAATTATTTGCTCTACCTACACATATACAGTTATAACTTTAGGAAACATTCTGCTGCTAAATATATCAATTTGATCTATTAATATTTAGGAAATAGATTTCTGATGATTAATTTATTAACACAAAGCTCGAATGTTCTTTTTCTTCTCCAAGAAGCATACATAGAAAGGAATGGTTTCCTTGTTATTGATGTAAAACTTAAGCAATAAATTTCTCTGTAAATTTTACTTAATAAGGTGATATACAAGAATGTTTGTACCCCCAAAATGTGCATAGATTTAAGTCTGCAGGTGGTCTGAAGGACCAAATTATTCAGTACTGGAAGCTTCTGAACTGTGAACAAAGAGCTTTTCAATGTTGCAAGCCTAAACCCTGCTTAGTGCTTCATTAGAAAGTTCTTAGGCCCCTGCAGGAATCTTTCAGATTTAATTATGAGAATTTTTAAAAGCCTCTCTTCCCTCAGAATAGCATATTAATCCTGTGTTTCCTGGGAAACACCCAAATTTTTTAAACCTCAGTAGATACCAGAACATATTTGAGGTTTGCAGCTGTACTTGAATTCAAATAACAGACTGGATAAAATTATTATTAAAGTTGGTACCAATTCTGAAATGAGAGAAAGAATGAAATAATTAAATAAAAGGCAATAGCCATTTTAGAATCCTTAGCAAAGTCAATTTCCCTTCCCAAGGTCTCAGTTGTTTTATCTTACATGGCGTTCAAAGATCCATACCACCCTCAGAATTCCAAGTGGCTTGATTGTATTAAATATTTTAATAGCTTTCTTGGATATAATGAAATGCTACAAAAATGTATTCTCCACTAATAGAAATAGGAATAGTTATGGTATCTATTAAAAAATCCAGATTACCAAAATGAGCCAGGACACATATTTTTGGAATGAATTATGACTAAAGTCTGAAGGAGAACGAGAGTGGAAAGATTATATTTCACTAATTCGTTAATTCCTTTCAAAAACACCTGTTAAGCACCTGCTATTTGTGACATATTATGCTAAGAGCAAGAGAATTTCACATTTATATAGTGCTTGAATTATCTCCAAGAGGCAAATACTATAAGAATTGTCCTTTTATTTTAAAAGGTGAAAACAGAGGCTTGAGGACGGAAAGAAACTTGTGGACAAGCATCACATGACAATTGCAATTTAGAAACCAAGTATTTTGATTCAAAGGCCTGGGCTCAGTCTCACCAATGATTTCATTGGTTTGAGGAGCTCATCTCTCCACATGCAAATTAGCAGCTCAACTGTAACTTATGGTCATAGAGATTTTCTTTAAATCTATTGAAGTATTCTTCATTTCTGAAGAGGTCGCAAGGGAACTATCATCATAGGAACAAGACACGTAAAAGGTCAGTGCAGACAGTAAGCGCTAATGATTTACTGGGTTAAGTGTGAAAAGAATAGGAAGATCTGGCTTTTGGAATTTAGGTAGAGTAGATGAAATAGTCTCCTGATATAATTTTCTCAGAAGCGGAAACCACTCACTGATACTTTTTTTTATGACTCCTAGAAAGGTAGAAAATATGCCAGTTTCCAATAATCAAGTAAATACTTATTTAACCCTGGGGGAGTCTTATTGTCTCCCAGTGAAGGAGAATAAAAATAAGAAAAAGGAGATATCTCAGGGGAACATGGAATATAAATAGGCAGTTGATGAATGTTGACATGGATATGGAAGTTTCTTTGGCCCCAGTGTTATTTCTTCATTCACCAAAGTTTTAAACTTAAACTTCTAGAGGCAGAAAAGGCAGAATTTCATGTTTAAGATAAACTACTGAGAGATAAATCCTAGCTCTCATATATAGATGACAACCTTTGTACAAAGATGCAGAACCAGAGTGATAAAAAGTATTAAGAAAGCATTTCTTTCTGAATTGGAGAACAGGAATATTTAGTGAAAGAGGAATGTTGAAGGTATTTCAAATGTATTGTTTTGTGTCAGGTACCCTTGTGTTGGTAAGCAAAATGGGCTCTTAGCACTTAGTTCAACAAGTGCCCTTGAAGAGTTTGGCTTTTATTTGCTTTGAGTAATTTAGTGTATTTCATTGAGTCTTACTAAGTGCTAAGCCCCAGGCTCTAACCCCTATTAGGTGTAGAACCTATGTGGGTGTGGATTGGTGACTAGGGTGGGGCCCAAGGTGGGGCTGGCTAAGGGGAGGTGCTAACTCCAGAGCCATGCCTTCTTGAGTCTTACTAGGTGCTAAGCCCCAGGCCCAAACCCCTATTAGGTGTTAACCTAACCTATGTGGATATGAACCTCCCAGGGTCCTAAGGGGAGGGGCTAACTCAAGAGCCAATGATAGCAGCCTAAGTTCTGGTCATACAGATGACTTTTGATGACATCTGAAGCCCTATAAGAAGAGCCATTTGTGCAGGGCTCTCACTAGTATTGGTGCTGATGGAGACTCTCGGCTGCTGTAGCTAGGAGCCCTCCAGCTTGTAACCCAGATGCTGAGACTTTGTTAAACTCTGGTAACTATGTATAAGGATTTGAATCAGACAAGGTCTGTCTGTTGATGTTTGTAATTTGTTTGTATTTTGTTCTGAAGTTCAGGGTGCTGGCTTTTTCCCCTGAACTAAGTGAATGATATTCGTATGCTGAATTAAAGTAAACTTGTCAACCCCTTAACCTTGCTTTCCTTAGTTAAGCAGATCTAAAGAACCTGTGCTTTTGCAGCGTGC